>UCOJ01001538.1:0-27611 GCA_900474305.1 Cecidostiba fungosa
GTTCTATCCTGCATTCGCCCAAGCTTACGCTTGTGACGTAGGAAAAACTCTCTTTTTGAGAAAACCTACGCCAGGCATTTCTGTCGCATTTGCCGTAAATTCTAATTATAAAATCTACCCAAACGCTGACGACCAAATTATTATTTTACCAAACTACGTGTATTAACTGTCCCCGGAAATGCAATAGAGCTCTCC
This sequence comes from Cecidostiba fungosa, assembly GCA_900474305.1. Taxonomy (NCBI): domain Eukaryota; kingdom Metazoa; phylum Arthropoda; class Insecta; order Hymenoptera; family Pteromalidae; genus Cecidostiba; species Cecidostiba fungosa. The sequence continues at coordinate 196 of UCOJ01001538.1, forward strand.
TTCCAGACGACACGTTTCCACAGGGCAACTGGTCACAGTGGAAATTCCTTGTTTCACTACCTGTCCCGAACTCGCCGTTTCGTCAACCGTCATCGGTTGGAGACGAGAAAAGTGGCCCCGATCGATCCCAAATTCGAATAGTCGTGCACGCAGCCAACGCAACGGTGTCGAAACCGCTACGCTGAAACGCTCGTCTTTAGAAGTCGCACTTCCAGTTAATACACGATAATTTACGTCGGTAACATAAATAATCACCTGTCGCACCCGTGTTGAACTCGTGCAGTGATTCAACTCGTTTACACTAATATCAGAAACTACTACTATTTTATAAACTGCACAATATGTTCATAATACAGAATACGCATATATCGACACAGCTCATCGAATAATGAAGAAATCTAGCTGTATCAATTAATCAAGAGCGAATACAAAGGTACTTTCTCTTTCCAGTTGAAAATAATTCAGCAATAATCTAGCTGTCTGGTCTTTGTGTGAAACTCGTGAAGTAAAAGCAGCAGCACCCGAGCATCGTAAAGCTGCAGCAGGATGCGTTCGAGTAGTAGAGTATACGCCAGCGCGCTACTGCAGATTCCAGCAGCAGCGCGCCGAGATAGAGAAACAGACGCGGAGATAGCTAGCGCGAGAGCGAAGGAAACTTCATATCCTGGAACGAGCCCTTAGGCCAGGGACCGACCTCCATTCCGCTCCCCCTTCCGTTTGCACCCTTATCATTCGAGAAATTTCTCTTACCAGCTCGTCTTTCGCGCTTGCATGCATTCGATATCTTTCTCTCTCGCTGAATTTCAGTGAGTAAAAAATTACCCACGCGACGTGAACATCAGTAATGCAGATCCAAGCTATGCTATTATTTTTTTACGAAATGAGTGAAAAGCGTAGTTTTGAGAACTAGAAAGCTCATCACATTCCTTGATAAATGCATCCGATCCCCGTTTGTTTATACGTATATAGCTCTAGCAGTGATGCGAAACGTATACTCAGTCAAGCACATCAATTCGAGAACATTATGTCCCTATCATTCTCCAAATTGACGTCGTTAATGAATAAAAATGCGACATTTTCCCTATGTACGGCATGTTTAATATTATATTATACATGCGAGGACTTGGGTCGTACATTAAAATGATCATTTTTCAGCCTCTGAAATTCCGTCGCTCAAACTTTCAATTTCGCCTGTCTTCAAAGCAAGAGGAGAAGCTGCCAAGCTCCGAAACTTTTCAGAGCTCAAGTGACCAGAAGTAATACGCTTAGAGGCGAAAAGCAAGTTTCCCTCTCTAATTAAATTCCTCGCGCAGACAATTTAAAAAGTCGCTTTCCGCTGCCGATTCTCTCTCGCGCCTTTTCCAAAAAGAGAGCGAGATAGCTGAAAATAACAGTGAAGCCGATTCTTCCAGGAATTAAACGCTTTGTTTAATTCCTTGTGTAAACTTTTTTTGGCAAAAACTCGAAATCCTTCAAAGGTAAAATACAATATCTACGAGTATGTAGGGAGGGAACATTTTTGGGAGGAAAATTCGTATCAGCTTTCTTTATATGAAGGAGTACAAAGAGTGTCTGCATTTCATTTACGGGTGCTCCATAAAATACGAACGTGTTTGGAATTCCTGACTGCGTCCGTATCGTACATATTGAAAGTTGACGCACTGAAATCTGTATTTATTTGAGCAAGCGAAAAGAATTTTGCGAATAAAATCGGGCATTTGAAACTCGCAATTCTTAGAGTTACTGTTTAAATATTTTTCTTTTAAATCGATCATTCATCCATCTTCGATTAGCGCTGGAAATAAGATTGCTGCATAGTTTCACATTCGCTGGCGAATCTACTGTAGAAAGAAGCTTCTCGTAGGCGTTGATAGTTTTAGTGTTGTTTAGCGTTGTTTATAGATAAACTACTTTACAAAATAGTTCATGAGTTCTCACCCCTCACTTCTCACTTTCTTGGAATTTACGGCCTTGAGGTCGCTATCACTACTATAGTAGTATAAGACAAACTGCCCGATCAATTTATATATATATTTGCTATTCGAAAACCGCCAGCTTAGTTTTAGCCTTATCTTGTTGGAACTATCGTTTAACATATTGCCGGCATACAGCTCAACTACGATGTCGGCATAAATCAAGTAAATCATTATAGTATCCGATGATTACTTTTAACTTTAAGTAAGTCAAAAAAATGCGACAAGTGACTAGGCATTTTAAGTATTGTCGGATAAAACACGCTCCGTATATAAGAAAGTTTGAGGCGAGAAATGTATTTGACATCAAAGCACGTTCCAAGCATTTTAGCAGAAGCGGCAGCTGCTGACCCAGTTTAGTTGCAGGGAATTCTAGCGCGCATCCCCTTGTTCAGGCCGAGTGTGAGTAACAGCAGCTCCCTTTTGCATGTCTTGCGCGAGTACATATAATATATGTTTCACGATATTGCTGGGTTGTCGAATAAAACAAAATAGAATATGAAAGATGGAATGTTGCGCTTTTGAATTAGGCGCGAATGGATGGCTGCTGCAGCGCCATGAATACTTTCGAAAATAACTGACTCGAGCGAATTTCCTATAATGGAGAAAACTATCAAAAGCTTAAGATAAAAAGAATTATTTTTATTTATATAGTATCGACCAAACACTTTTATACACAAACCACATGTATTAGTTCTTAAGAAAAGTTGATAAACAGGTAGGTACCTTTTATAGGTTGAGGCGAATGTAGGTATAGGTGTCGCAGCGGTTAGAAAAGTAAAATTTATATGAAAATATAGGAATTCTGATACTTTTTGGTAGTCGATGGCTGCGTTAGTCAGCAGTATATTGTACTTTTTACAGAACACTTTTCTCAGTGTAGGTAGTTGTACTCGGTTATCAATACAACATAAGTCTCACATATACACATCAGACCCGAAGATTATGGGTCCTATAGGCCTATAATTTGGCCAGCTGGTCATGCAGGAAGGTCATCGCGTGCGTTGTTCGTTTTTATTTTACAAGACATTTGCTGCCAAAGACGGTCTTATCCTCCACAGAAATATATGAGAACTGGCGTAAGGAATAACAGTGCAGACTCGACCAATATATTAAAGCTAACTGGATTTTAGCTTGGGTTCGAGATGTTTCTTCAGTTTCGTTCCTCGGCCAATATTATGAATCGACAAATTGAATTTTTTTCGCTTCGTCCCGTTGCTCCACGCTCGGCTGGATATTGTTCGCTTGGTTGGGAAAAAGGAAATATTATATTTGCGCGGGTATAGAGATCGAGAGAAGGGGGAGTGCCGATTGCGCGGAAGATGAGAGCAAAGGAAACGAATCGGCAAGCCAAGCCGCATAGTATGAAGGAAGAGAGCCGGCGGCGTCCGTCTGCTCCCTTTGCTCTTCCAAGACATCGCAGCGTGTGCAGCCATCAGTTAGGTATACTCTCATCGTTGCGAGAGCGAGGGACTACTCAAGGGAGCTGCAGCAACGACGGAAAATAAAAGTATATAGTGGAGGAGCAGAGAGGAAAGGAGAGAGACGAAAGGAGAAAGAATTTCTTCTCTTCTCTGCGCGCAAGGATCCTTTGAAAAATCAGACCGGATATGCGGCGGAATATTTGCCGCTTCGATGACTCGGTTTGATGAACGGGTTCCCCTCTTGGAAAATAAGAAAACCGATATAGAAAAAGTCGGCCGCGCGCGCACAGGGAAGACCCGCGGGCGTATTATATGCGAGCTATATAAAGCGCGGGAGGACGAGCAATTAAACCGAGTCGAAGGGTAGCCGGTCGTCGTCGCAATCGGTTGCGGCTAGCCGGAGATTGGGAAAACTTTAATTGCCCGCGAAAGGGAGGGCGACTCTATTCTCTCTTATTCTTTGCGCGATGCTTCCAAAGTCGCTGCACGCGCGTGCAGCCCCGAGCGTTCCGGACGCGTTCCTAACTTTTCTTTTCTTCCAACAGAGAGAAAGCTAGCTAAGTATAAGAGTTGATTTCTCTCGCTACTGCGGGCCGAGAGCTCTGATTTTCTTTGTCATTCTCTCTCGGTGCGCAGCTAATTGAGCCTACATGAATCGCCTTCGTTTATATATTTCGCGCACAGTGCACGTTTATACCACGTGTTATTTAGAAACAACAATGGAAAGTGGTTTATTCAAAGCGAACTTTAAGCGTTGAAAAAGGTGCTTTAATGGACAATTTGCAGAGTGCGAAGAAATAAGCTGGCAACAGTTGCAGGGGCTTATCGTGGTACTTCTCAGTCTGGCCTTTAATTATTCAGCGCGCGCGGCGTATATAGCTTGGCGTCCGGCGCCGGTGCCCAGCGGTGGTGGCTTCCTAAATCTGAATTAGAACGGTGAAAATTCCTCTTGGCAGCGTGCCTCTTACGCCCTTTCCGATTGGCTACGTCGAAAGAAAGAAAGACCCTTATTCTCTCTTTCTCGCGGCAGTAAATAAATTAAGCGGACTCACGCTCTCGCGGCTAATTGACAAATCGCTAATCCTGCCGCCACCGCCGCAGCGGCAGCGAAATTGTAACGAATGAAGACTGAGAGTCACAGTTGTAATAGCTGCTGCAGATACAGACGGAATAGAAAGCAATGATGTATGCGCTGCTCATATCGTGAATTCAATCGGGCCGTACGGCCTTTGACTCATCAGCGCAAATGAGAACTCTGCTGATTTGATTCGCGCGCACGTTGGCTTTCTATTCTAAATAAGCTCAATACTATACGCGCGAGCTTTAATTAGCCGACAGACAGACAGTCAGACAGAGATGTGTAGGCATTGTTGTGAAATTTGTTGGCTTGCAGAGAAAAGGCGGTCAAGGCCGAACTACTTTTCCACTGAAATTGCCGCTTTTTTCTCCCCTAGTCTGCTGACTGGCTCAAGCGGCGCCGCACGTCGCGCAAAATTCCCCGCGGAGTTGTTTCTGCGGGGGTATAACACGATGACGACACGATAACCCAGGGTTCGCGACTGCGCGAGAAATATGGCTCTTAAATTATATGCCCCCATACCCAGACGACGAGTCAACAACGAAATAACGTACTGCAGTTGCGTACTTTTCTTCTTACCCCCTCCCCCCCCCCTCTACGTGAGAACTTGTGGCTTTTCTATTTCCTCTCATTCCAGCACTACCTTCTTTACATTATATCTTTTTTCGGCCCATCTGCACGTCTGTGCAGCAGTTATCATTTAATTAAAATTCTAAAAAATGCATAATAGGCGTGTGTCTTACCAAACGCGGATCTTTTCCACTTCCGATGTTGTAATATCGCTCTCTGACTCCTGTAACAGTCAGACATGCTGGAGCACAAGCGATAACAATGATTGCCTTACCGAGATGTACACACAATCATAGCAGAACGGCAGTTATAGCATGAGCCGTCCAATCAGTAGGCCCAAAAAGATGAGGGAAACCGGAAAGTGCCTATCACAGCTGTGATTATTAAAAAAGAGCAGTCTAAAACACTTCTATTTTACCGCTACAATTTTTGCATACCGTTAGAGTAACGATTTAACTTTTGAATTAATACATACATACGACGATAAAGAAAGATAAATTCTACAGTTGAGATGCAAAAAAAGGAGTCTATTTTCGGCTATACTCTGACCCAAATTCCTCAGCAGTTCAGTTCGACACATAATAGATTCCACACCGGGTGTGCTGCGGCTCCGTGGGTGGCTCATTGGCCTTCTTGCGAGAGGCTAATGTCCGCCCGTTGACAAATCTGCGGCCTTATACGCTGCTGGCGCCGCAGAGTCGCGCTGCGGGTGGCTGGCGCCTCGCAAAAACACGTCGTTCGCCGCGTACGTCGTATTCGTAGGCGACTCTCAGCCCCTAGGCTATACGTGTGCTGCTATATAGGGCTGTGCAAAGAGCTCTCGGGCTAAAGTTGGGATTTTCTTTATGCGCGCGACATCAGGAATGCTTTCTTTTTCTTGTTTTTGTTTGAGCCAAGTTTTGAGTTATGGATAAGAAAAAGCTCCCGAAGTTCAGATATTATGGAGAAGTTTTTTGCCTATGTTGGTTTTCCTACGCGGTTGATGTATTCAAGTGACTGCATTATTAGGACGAGTCTCGAGATTGATTTGTCTTGGCAAAATCGGAAAGATGTCCTTTCGTGAAGCAAGCTTAGGAAGGTACAAAGTTGTATAGTGTGAGATAAAGCCCGCAGTATCGAAATTCGAGCCGATGATTACATCCACGTTGTTTTCCACCTCAGCGACGGATCCTTAATGTAGGTATAGATGTACTCGAGGGACAGGGCTGCTGTTCTGTATATAGTCCCGACCAATCTCGTTTTAGCTGACGCAGCTGGATCGCGACAAGGATAACGAACGATCTTTATAACTTGGGAAAAACCTTTCCTGATGCTTTTTCATTCTGCGGGTCGAGCCAACGCTCTTACGAATGACTTTCTGCAATAATAATCGGAAAGTATGAAGTATAAATATGAATAAAAATAGTTTTTGATATTCAATACTATCAACATTACGTCGTTGGGAAAAAATCCTGGTGAAAAAAGTTAGTTGCGTAATATAGTGTGGTAAGATCCGTAAAAGAAGCAAAGAGAGAGAGAAAAAGATTTGGCAAAGTTTACTCGTGCCGAGTCGTCGGCCTACTTGGAAACTACTTTCCCGAAAATCCACACACACACACACAAAAGTAATCTCCAAAACAAACCACATGCGGAGAGAGCTTAAGCCTAGGAGAAAAATTAACCCTTCTAATAAATAACTAGCCCGGAATCCGAGGGATAAAGCGCTGTTGATCAAGTCGTTCGTTTCTATTTACTCTTGTTGTTTTATTGCTCGGCTTCTATACTCTCAACTCCCTCAAGCCCTTTGACCTTTTCCTGTTCCCCGTAGGGTCGATCAAGTTTTCACAAGCCTTTATTAGGTATACGGCTTTAACTATAAGGCTAGACAGATATACTGCACGAGAGAACGGTCGAAACAATTTCGCATCGCGTTCTCCTTTGGTATTAGACAAACAAGGAAATAAATAAAACATTCTCGAAAGTTGGCGGAAGATATCATGCGAAAGTTTGTTTCTTATTTGCTTGGTCGGCGCTTTGCAATACTGGCTCTTTGCTGAGAGTGGTCTTATTGCCAACTTTATTTAACTTTTCGATTAACGAACCATTCGTGTATTTTTATTCACAGTTGCCATTACTGTTTGTGAACCGAATAAGTGTCTCATATTTTTGTCGATTGACATTTTCTTGATAAAGTTCCAATCGTTCCACAAAGCAAGAATGATCTACGCAGTAAGTCGGAAGATGGTCCCGACGTAGACAGCTTTCCTTTGATTACTGCGGAACAAAATAAAGGGAGGCCGTCTACAGGCTCACCAACACGCGAGTACATAATCTCCAAGAAATCCTCTCAGAAGTCTTTGTACCACACATACGTGCCTCATCTTCCTCTCGTACTTGTCGTTGCTTTTGGTCTTTGTGCTGAAATGCAAAAAGGGAAAATAGCCAATTTGCTAATGGATTAAAAATAAAACACATGAATTTATTTTGTCAAGAATAAAATTATTCAATTGGAGCTAGTCCTTGGAGCGTCTCTGCGTGATAACGAATCATCATTATCGTCAGTGCTATTTTTTATATTAGAAACCGAAGTATAAAACTGCAGTTGAAAAAAGCCGTTGGTTTATAGCATTTCGTCTCGCGAAAAACAGCCTAAACTCCTCTCAGTCATATCTTGTAGCTGAGCTCTGCCGTATATGTATATATGCTAGAGGCAGAAATTCCTCTCGCTCTATTGAAGTATCCAAAAAGTTTCACGACATCCCACGAGAGCTTTCTCTTGGCGAGAAAAATGCGCGGCTCGCTGCAGCAGTACGAAACGAGAGAGAGAGAGAGAGATCCTCTCGCGCGGAGTTGCGGCTTTGCGGAATTTCGAGAAATCGCAAGGCTAGAATTTTTCACGGCCTCAAGCCATTTTATACAAAAGCCGCTGCGCTGACGCGATAAAACTTCCGCGGGCTACACACGTCTTTGGGATATTAGATTTAATTTTCTTTTGTTTAATGTTCACGTTTTGCTGCTTCACTGTTTTAGAAGAGACGGAGAAACGTGGACATAATGTTGAGGAGAAAATCATTACGCAATTTCAATATATAGTCTGAAAATTTAGATACATTGAAAATCCTGTGTTTCGCTTTTCCTCTCAAGCTTTTTCTTAACGCGCGAAAAGAAGAGCTTTTAAATAATTCAGTAGCTGTGACTGCTGCATTTTACCGTGGTTTTATGAATAAAAGACAGACGCAAATATTGTTCTGCTCTATTGATGTTTACATTTTTCATTAAAAAGAGGAGTCGGAGAGTTATTGACGGGAGAAGATTGATAAACTCGATCACGCAGCTGCTGTGCAAATGAAGCGAGGATAGTATAACTCGGTTAGTAGCAGCGCAAGTTAACAAATTTATTTCGCTTTAGCAGAGCTCGTAAGACCGTGTAGATTGTACAAATTTAATATTTATATTTAATTTATACGCGCGCTTGAGAGTCCGTCGCTTGCGGAAAACGCTGTAACGCTAGTGCTGCTGCTACTGCACTCATGCAAATGGAATTCCCGCGGCGCGAATGCTAGCTGTATATACCTATCACGTTACCTTTGAAGCCATACTGCGCGTGTTTCGCGCAATTGCATTTGTTTGCAATTAAAATCATTATTATAGTTGGGAGTAGAGTATAGAGTCTCCTGATTGAAGAGCATTATTTTACGCTAATTGAAAAATCTTTGTTTTCTTCCTTTGACTTTGTAAGGCTATATTATATGCTGTTAGTGCGTTCTATTAATGGTGTGTGTATATACGGTGCACCGAAAGCTTCTGGAAGGAACCTGAGCGTTATTGTTCGAATAGGCAGTCTTTATTTAAGCCATGTAATTAATTTGGCGTCAGGATTGAACGCAAAGCCTGGCGAGAGCTTTATTAATTATTTCGAAAACAAAAATACTACTCTGAATGTAAACGTGCCAAACGAATCTGTCCTTAATTCGTAATTATAATAGAGCTTGCGCACTCGTATATATATAAGCCGATAATTCGGGTAGCGATATAATTTATACTCGGTGCATTTCGCTCTCACTCTGTGTTTCGAAGGACCAGAGACTGCAGCCGGAATATACCTAGTATAAGTATCATCGCTCTCGAAATTACTCTGCCGCTGTCTCTCTCACGGCCTCGTTTCGTATATCGAATGCTAAAATTCCGTATTGAAATTTCGCGGTGTAGAATTATACGCGCGCTCGAACGCTCGAGCTTTAGAGGGATTATTCTTTGACACCTTGTCGAACGTGCGTTTGAAAGGCCAAACGTTCATTTATGCTACGCGTGCAGGAATTGCCACTTTTTTTTGCGTACGCCTCATCGAAACAACAATTTTCGTGTACCCGTATACAATATTCAACGTTAATAAATTCCAAAAATTCGTACCTTAGTATTATAAGCTAAAATATTATTATAGTATACTGATTGATGAGTCTCGCGTATAGACACAAAGACTTTGCCGCGTAATAAATATTCGAGAGCTGCCAAAGTCGCGGTCATTAATCTGAGCGTTAATCGTCCTCCTTGGTGGTTGCTTTGTTCCACATCGGCAATGCGGACGTGTGTATGTGTAGTAGTCTATACACAGTGTGCGCATAATAGCTTCACCTGGCACATGCACCAAGCTCTCGCGGGCAAGATTAAGCTGCGATATATCGTATGCAGCTCTGGTGGCTAGCCGAGTATAGTAGGTCGACTTAACTCGGTTATCGGGGACAACTTTGATCTGCGATTCGGCTGCAGGGCTCCTGGACATATACATGCGGGATACACTATCAAGCTCGAGGTTCACTTTTGAGAATCCATTAACGCGTGCTAGTTCACTCTTGTGTTGCACAAGCCGCGGATCAATATTTAAATCGGTAATGGAGGAGAGACTCTATATAATACTCTGGGACGGCGCTACACCGAAAACCGCAGGTCCATTCGGTATACTTGATGGCTTCTTCGCCGATTAAAGAGCTTTTTCAATACGATACTTTTCCTTCTTATTATTTCAACGTATACTATACGTAAGGTATATAGACACGAGCCGCGCGATCGAACGGCCCTCTCGTCGTCTGCAATATTAACGAAAAGAAAGAGGAAAAGTCGATAATGGAGGCGAATTGCCTACGCTATATGTATATACTGAAGGATTTCCTTTCTCTCTTTCTCATCCTCTCTGCGCTGGGGGTGGAAATTTTAGAGCCCCGTAGCCACAATATTGGTTAGCATAGATTTGAATAAATTGCGAGTCCTGCCGCCGCTTTCATTAAGACCGGCGAATTTTTATAAGCCGAGTTCTCCTCTCTTTCTCTTTCTCCGCGTTTGTTGCGCGCAACAACAGACGCACTGCGGTTATATTTTTTGTTTTTCTTTTTTTTTTTTTTAATACAAACAAAAATCGTCCGCGATTGCCTCTCTTTGAGATTGCTATACATAGGAAAAGTTGATTAGAGACCAATTTCCTTGAGAATTAAATTTTCCACGAGGAACCAAAGTAAAAATAAGTCTCTGTACCCGAACGAAACACAGAGAGAGATGTATTATCTTCTGTGCGCGACGAGTATACAGCCGAGGTCATCCCAGAGCATCAGCTATATCCGATCGTCCCGTGCGCGCGACAATGAGATCAATTCCTCTTTACGAGCCTTTGACGCAAGAGAGAAAGAGCCCCGCTGCAGCTGCAGAGAAGGAGATAGAGCTGTATATAGTCAATCGGATCAGGAATAGCGCATCAAGATTTGTCGAATGGCTTTCGAATTAAGCTCTCTCTCTCTCGACTCTTTTTCACATATAACGTTCGGAATACTTAGCAAATCGACGTAAAAACTACAAGTGTATATCTATGTACATAAGAGCAGCACAGCAGTAGCGTATGTGCAGGAATGAGAGAAAGGCCGGGCGGCGTCAGAATTGTGCGTGGATCAATAAATCGCGCGTGTAGAGAGAGAGAAGAGCCCGTGTCTGGCTGATGCTGCGCGGCGCGCCCGACGCTCCGAATAAAGGGGGCTTATATATACCCCACCCCGTCGTCGCCACCGCCGCCGCCGCCGCTGAGATACGGGCTGAGCTGCTGAGAAGAGAAGCCGCTACACTGCGCGCGGCCAAAGTCAGCGCGCGATAAGGCTTGGGACACGCTATACTGTCCCTTATATGTATATAGTATATAGAAAGTTAAGCGACTCCTGCGATCGTTTGGCCAATCGCCCACTACGTCGATTGTGCCAATAGTCGAGTATACCTATACCTATACTCATTTTTAGATTGAGAGTAGGTTTTTTTACAAGACTATATTGTATATGTATGCCTCCACCTCTTATATACCAATGTTGAGCTAGCAGATTATGGAAAGCGAGAGCAGTAGGATAGTTGGGCGCGCTCGAGAAAGAGGACTTATGGAAAACGCGCGGATTAGGCGAGTTCTCGAGAGAGAGAGAGGGAGGGAATAACGCTCTAAAACCTGTGTGATTTATTTACGCGACTTTTTTTCTCTCAATCCTTATAATAATATTCTCGTATTATGCGCGCACGCCCGTATCAGGATAATTTTGAGTATATATATATAGAGCGACGCAACAATTAATCTACTGAAAAGCAGACATTATATCACAGTTAACAGCCTTTACAAAAGCACTGCTTAACTCGAGGCTTAACTCTATTGAGCTGTTCACGAAGCCGCTTCAAGTTTATTACAAGATGGTATATAATCTATCTGCACCTCCATGCAAGAGAGTATACAGTTCATTGGACTATAGTATACACTCCGTCTTTAGATTCAGTGCAACTTGCGTATCTGAATACAGAGCGAGAGAAAAAAACGTCAAATTGCGATCGAATAAAGCTATACAAACAAACGTTCTCCCTGTAGTGTATACAGTGCCAGTCTACATAGTATATGCGAGTTCTTTGTCTAACCGGCAGACCGAATAATCCTCATCGGCTATAACCCCATCATCGAGCTTCAGCTCACGCGCGGATAGACGCGGCAAAACTGCGGCGTATAACATCAGTGCGCGCTCGCGAATCAATCAGGAGCCCATAGCTTATTGCCGCCGTCGACTACGACGACTGATTATACTGCACCACTATCCGCTTATCGAGATTGTTAACGAGAGAATTGGACACGCACTACTAGGCTGACGATCGAAAAGAAGTAATAAAAGCTTGCACACACTCGGCTACCCCCCATTAACAAGTAAAAAGCTGCTGCTGCAAAAAAGAAGAAACCGCAGGGGCAGAGAAAGAGTACAATGACGGCGTATAAAATGTCCAATTATCCGTCGGCAAAATTGAGTATCGAACGGCCGTTATTTTCTGCTCCGACTAGCTCTCGTCGCTGCTGCTGCTGCTGCTGCTGCGTGTATATACGCGAGAGCTTTTACCGAAATCTGGAGTGGCGCCAACAATTCGCAGACGCGCGGCGGCCAAAGGCTTTTCTGGCCGGCTTCGTCCTCTCCATAGAATTTTTATGCGGATTTATACGCCGCGGCCAGTCTCGTCTCTCGCTGCTGCTGCTGCTTTTTCCATCTCGCTCTTTCGCATTATTAATGCCTCGCTCGCTGTAGATTCGAGTCTAGCATCAGTGTTATACCTCTCTCGCATTGTGCAGCTGTATAATAGCTATATAACTGCTGCGTAGAACGATTGAATTTATAATGTTATAGACGCTGGGACGACTTTGTCATTGTTAGGTTATCGAAAAGAGAGCTGGAATTGTTGTGTTAATCGAGATTCGCAATGCACTCTTGAAACACGTGGTCGGGGAATAGAAGATAGAGGCCTATAAATTTGATAGTCGGATGCGACTTTTTGATTTGTCAATGCACCCATTAAAACTATGTCTTATAGTCTAAAAGGTTATGCCGAGATCTAGAGTATCGAGAGCTGTTCAACTATATGGTTTCGGTCAAGTCAGTATGCGATCTCCCAACGCCGAATATTTTAAGTTTGCGAAAGTAGCTTTCCACTCTATAACAATTTTTCCTATCCTACCATTACGATCGCAAAATCTAGATAAGCCATCAGATAAGCCGATGAAAAGTCTGCAACGTTATTATACTCAGTGTCACTCGTTGTGACATTGATTTGGGATAATTAGTATACAAGGCTTCATTGCTCTTATATATGATTGATCCAACGTGAGCTAAATATTATAAAAGCTCGAGCTTTTGGAATCGTTAATTGCTACAGAGAAACTTTTACAATTAGAAGCGTTAATGAGCAGAGCGCGCTGCAATTAGCAGAGTTTCGAAACTCGCTCTCGGACGATGCGTGTGTGTCTCGCTGAAAGAAAATTAATCCTGAAAAGCGTGACTATAACGCGCGAGAACGCAGTGTGACATTTTCACTCAAGTATATAAAAAACCCGAGAATAGTTGTTTATAATACAGACTAATCCGAAACTCGCAGGAAAAGCACATACCTATATTACGTATTCTCCACTAGCGTTATAATTCTCGAGTGACGCGCGCGAGCGCAGCCGGTGTCGGTCACGAACAGGAAGTTGGGATGGACGTGAGCTTTGCAGTGCAAAACAGTATCTATACACACACACACATACTATCCCGCTGACATTAACAGTATACACCGCTACTGCCTCGAGAGAGAAAGCAACAGATCCTCAACTCTCGTAAAAAGTGTGTATGTGTGTGTATGTGTGAGGGCGAAGGCTGTTAAAGTATTTTACGAGGGCGAGCTTGGCTGTGTTGAAAATTGTAAATCCGCCGCGGAAGTTTCTAGAGTCTAGGCTATACCGCGAGAAATATTGAAAAACACTCAAGGTGCGCACGGCAGGAATGTATGCGTGTGTGTGTGTGTGTATCGAGGACTCGTAAATTTTACGGCCGGCAGACGTGTGCCCGCGAATAATGCACTATGCGAGAAAGTTTCGAAAAACCAAGCCACGTACGACGTTATACATATATAGAGGAGCTGCTGCATAGTGTCGACTAAATTTGACTCGTCAGACGCATCGGGACGAGAAGGAAGGAAGTCGCGATCGCTTGGAATATATAAGCCTTCGAGGCGCGCGTATTATGTAGACGTGCAGCAGTACTGAGTAGAGAGAGAATGTCACGAACAGATGCCTCGCTAGCTGATGCACACACGTGTGCGCACGAGGATATACGTCGTCGTCGACGAGTGATGAGCCAGTTTGCTTGGATTAATCGCTGCTGTGTGTGTATATATTGTAGCTTGACTGTACGTTGCCGCACTATTTTAGCAATAACGTTTGATCAGTGCGTACCGACCGCATATCCCTCTTCAAGTGTGTGCATAAAACCTGCGGAGAAGCAGCTTTAACGTGAAAATCCGCATTCACGGCGAGAGCTGCCGCTTTACAAGCACTTAACGCGCACTTGGTCGTCGCCCGGGCTTCGCAGCTCTTTCCCTGCATATCTGTATACTTATATATATATACGCACACGCTGGTCCGGTCGCGCGCGCGATTTATGCAGGCTTTTCCGAGCGTTAGCTTTAATTAAACACTTCTTTTTCAGAGCTGCAGTAGTAGCGTAGTGTAGAGAGCCTCGAATGGAAGATTAACCCAGATACGGAGAGAGAGAAGCTATATTATAATCCTTATACTTTGGGATTCCCACTGTATATATATACCTATATACAGCGAGTAACCTGAAGAAACGCGTCGGAATGCAGTCGGCTCTCTATTATAGGCCTGATGTGTAGCGCACAAGTGCAGGAAGCTTGGCAATTTTCATAAAAAGATGAGGGTCAGTGTACTCGAAAGTGCACATTTTTTTAAATAAAAGCGCGTCGATTATATTCTTCAGCACATATAGTGGTTCACAAAGTGCCACTTGCGCAGGGCGTTTGCGAACAGTCTGCATGTGTACATAAATTAGAGTATAGTCCGGATTCAAGTGCTCTACTAATACTCTCACGCGGTCCACTCGATGTAAATCCATCTCATCCGCGTCTATAGTATCAACCGCGCAGCGTCGATCGAAGAAAAAAAAATTTGCCCAGCACATGTATACTTAGAATCGAAACACATACACACATCAGACACAAGTGCATCGCAGCACTTGTCCCATAGGCCTTGAAAAGATCGAGGCAAAGGCAATATGTCATCAGAGAGAGAGTAGGAAGACAAAGGTCGAGTATAGAGCGCGCGGGATACATATCCAGCCCCCGCCAGCGGAGAATCGGATATGCGCGTGCGCCAGCGCCTCGTGCAGACGTCGCCACCGCGGCAGCATCGAATCGAACAGTACGCCCCCGCGCCCGAGAGCGCGAGTGTCGTGAGTCGTTCTCCTCAGACTGCAATACAACGCGCTTATATCGTGTGTAGATCCAAACAAAGCTCCCGCATACATATATCCATACACATACTGTGTAAATCGAGTGTATAGGATTTAACGAGAGGCTGTGCAGTAAACACAGGGGCTTTTATGCCGAGTGAGAGAGAGGTGCTGCAGTTATGTCATACGTATATACACACACACACAATGCGCAAAGGGCGAGCAGTAAATAGCGGAGAGGAGAGGGCGTAGATTATTTTCCAGTAGCAGAGCAGTAGTATTGCCGCTTCAATGCAAAGTCGTTCGTTATTGTGCTCCTGCTGTTGTATAGCCGTCGTTACGCCGGAAATTGCCGTGTTTCATTGTCAGATAATCCCCACCTACGTTCCGCAGTCGTTGTTTGTTTCTGCAGAGCTGCTGCAATCGTGTAATTCCATTTACGAGCGGCGAGCAGCAAAATGTTACAGACCAACTTCTTTCAGTCTGCTATGATACGATATTGCAGGTAAGCTTTCTGTGTGTCACTGTAGTATACGATTATACGTCTTGTGTGTATATATTTCATTTATTACGAATCTTAATACGATTCTTCTTCTTTTTTTTTTTGTTTCGCTCGCGAATCCCCTAGCGTAATACCGGAGCCAGCTGCACGCTCGGTTTTGCAGCACACGTGACAGCTCGTTTCTCTCTCTCTTCTCCGCTTTTTTCTCCGGCTCCGCGCACAGTCTTTACTCTCCTGTATATACGTATATATCTAAATGTAACTCTTGCAAGGCAGGATCGATCTACGCGGTCGAAGCAGCTGCTCGATGATGATGATGATGATGCTTTGAGGTTGGCGTAGTGCTGCGGTTGGCTGTATATATACACTTGGTAATGAACGCGGGAATTCGAAGGAAACTACTATAGATACACTGCTGCTGCTGCGGCGTTGTTCGCTGAGAAAGTTATTTGGAAATTGCGCGCGTGACTGGAATATCATCCCGATGAATCAAAATTTTTGCTAATCTTTATTATAGCTATAGAGAGAGAGATAGATGTGCATAGTTGATCGAGCTATGTCCCCTCCCTCCTCATACACCCTCGTATTACACGCTATATATATGCTAGAAATTTGAGCGGATTAGGATAATGAAAGAAGCCGCGCGTGAAGTTTGTCCCCTTTACAAACTGAAAATCCCAACACACAGCATGTTCGCGAGTGAGAGCACTTTGCTTGGCTCTTCCGAATAAGCGGGGGAAAGTGCGGCGCTTCGGAGACATAGAAGTTTGCGAGTATTTTGGGATATATGCTTGTCCGTGCTAAACATTATAATGGGATTGTCGAGAAAGCGTACAAGGATTTCGTGTGTAGTGTAGCATTTCTTTATTGGATGAGGATATCTTTGAGATTCCGTGTTAAAAAGTTGGAATTTCATTCGATTTAAATCTCCAGTTGCTCTCCTTTAACGCAGCTGGCTTGAGATTGAGTTAGAAACAAATCGGAGTATACTCTTGGACTCTTTCGTTCTTGCTTAATTTTCCTCGAGTCTGTTATTGTCGCTTTCCATACAAAAGTAGCACGATTCAAGAGCCTACTCCAAATCTTCATTTTTCATACCGTATGATACCTCTCCAGAGATGAAGAAAAAAACCACATTTTCCATTTTCTATCGAGCATCGCAAAAAAAAGAATCCTCCATAATACATTTTAATAGCTTCCTTTCGGACTCTCCGCAGGCTCGTCTCTCGCGCAACGGCTTCTTACATCAAAAGCTGATGGCCCGCCGTCGTATAAGCTCCCGATAGTTTCCGCGTTTTATTATGAAAGCCTACAAGGAGTAAAGCAATCCAAGAGCATATATACATCGTAAAGCCTCGTCGACGAGCCTTTAATGTCACTCCCCCCAGCGTAGAGAGAAAAAAGAAAGAAAGAAGAAGAAAAAAAGGACAAGGCACGCAAAGTGCGTAACGACGTGCAAGGGTCGTTGGCTATCGATGTATACATAAGGGAGTGTCGAGCGTTCAGCCGCAGGCTACTTCGATTTCGAGCTATATAGACCGAGAGAACTTTGCTTACCGAAGCATTAGTGACTGCATGACCTCGGAAACTTTGCGGAAACGAAATTATTATGCGCCAGTGTTATATGCGAAAGGCTACGCTTTGACGCGTCGACGCCACTTTTGCCGTCGTTTTTATACATAAAAAAGAAACGGTGCACACGCTTCAACGATGCAGTTCAATTAAAACTCCAGATCCAATCGAATGTGCAAGAGTAGGCTGCACACGAAACAAAACGAAATAAAAACTGCAGCGCGCACGATAAATTTTTTTGCTCCTCTACCTCTCTCTCGAAAAAAAAGATTGCCAACGGCGGAGCAGTTTATTAGCTTGGGAAACTTGCAGCCGGCGCGCGCGCGCGCGCGATGATCTATAATAGAGAACACGAGCGTAAAAAGTTCATCCCCCTCCCGAGTTTGGTTATTTGCAGGCAAGAATCGAATTTGAAATCGCGCGGTAGCTCGAGCTTTTCCGAACTTATTCAATCAGAACAATCAAACTAGTTCGGGCGAATCAAACAAAGGCAGCAGCGAGAATGTCAACGCGGAGAGTGACGTGGAATCGAAGCTATATATGCCGTCGCCCGAGTTTTATAGAACGAACGAGAGGGAGTTCGCGCGCGCGGAGCTTACAAAAGCATGGCTCTCTCTCTCTATTTACACGGACCCGCTATACTGCCAGGAGCTTCCATTTGCACGAGCGGGAAACTCGCGCGTTCCAAAACACCTCGGCTGCACGAAATGCGATCGGTGTGCCGCCGCTGCTCTGCGCGTGACAGCTGCGCTGCTGAATTGTTCCCTTTTCCTGTGCGCGCTCATTTCAAAAGAGCCGCGCGCGCGCGCGTTTTTATATATACATTCTATATATATAATATATAGAAACGTGTTTCAAAGGGATGAAATTTAATATGTAGAAAAAAAGAGCGCGTTGCCTTTCTATACAAAGTTTATTAAGTAAGGAAAACAGAGGAAAGTTAAATGACTGCAGCCGTTCTTGAAAGGAGCGCGTTAAATTGCATCTACTTCCGAAAGCTAAAGAGGCTCGAGAGAGAGTGTGTGCAGGCGCCGCGTTTTTATCCCAAGTTGAGTCTAACGAGCGGCTTGACGCTCCATTTGACGAAAATCTCGCGCCCAACGTGCTTTACTTTACACAGCGCTGTGTTTAATATCGAATCAACTTTGATGATTAATTAAGGTTTATGCGCGTATTAATAGAGTCCGTTTCATTGCAGTTGAAGTTATGTGTAATATTTTCGGGCTACATTAAACGCTAATTCAAGTAAATGTATATCTCTCGATCGCTGTATATATATATATTTTGCCCAATAACTGTAAACATATATAATTTCCCATTCGTTTAATAACGCCGCAATTTTCGATCGACTATATACACAGGCTGTCACGTGAAAGTATGAATAAATTGCGAATGCACTCTGGCGAAATTTAATGAAAGTCAATTTAAATTTTAATTAAAAACGATTAAAGCGTCCGGAAGAATTAGCATTGTATATACAGCAACTGCAGTTACTCGCTTACAGCGCGCGAGTTTCCCTCTGACTTTTCAGCGCTAAAGACTTGATTTAATTGACTCGATCGCCTATAACAATTAATCCGAGTCGATACGCGGCGGCGAACACAGCGCGCGATTTCTGACTTTTATTTCCTTCCGATAATAATTTCTTCTTTTTACTATCTCTTAATTCTTCAGCTTTCAATAAACACTTGTATAAATTTCCTGTTGCAGATCCGTGCGCCATCAGAGTGCAGAAGAGCCTCAAGTGAAAATGCTGAAGATGCAGCAGCAGCGTCGAGGCATGAGCAGCAGCCTCTTTCGCGATCTTTGGGCCGCGAATCCGTTGTTGCACTCGAGACGAGAATTCGGTGGCGGCTCCGTTTGAATATAGTAGCATGAACCTTTGAGAGACAGAGAGACAAAGAAAGACAGAGAGAAAGAAAGAAAGATCGCTGTTGGTGTTGTGCGTAGTGGGAGGGGGGTGGTAGTGCTGCTGGTGTGCGGGGATAGCAGGGCAAAAGGTGTGATGGTCTCGGGGTGGTGTCCGTGTGTGCCCCTGGGGCGCCGGGATACGCCGCCCCCGACGCAGCAGCAATCTAGTCAGCAGCAGCAGCAGCAGCAACAATCTAGTCAGCAGAAACAGAAGAATCGGAGAAGCGCAGGACCTTTCACGGTCAGCGCTGCTACCGAGCGTGCCGAGATGGTGCAGATGTTTTACTACGAGAATCGTGGCAAGTGCTGCAAGAAGCTGCTTAGATACAACGGAGTTTCTAACAAGGTTTGTTATTCTTATTTCCATAACAATA
Organism: Cecidostiba fungosa; assembly: GCA_900474305.1. Lineage (NCBI taxonomy): Eukaryota > Metazoa > Arthropoda > Insecta > Hymenoptera > Pteromalidae > Cecidostiba > Cecidostiba fungosa. Next base: position 19,850 of record UCOJ01001538.1, read on the forward strand.
ATACTCTTTTATCGCGTGTGTTAAACATTTCGAATGATTTCTGCTTTACTGGCCGTACATACATATTTTATGGGCATATACACGCTCAAGTGAATTCAAGTCCCATTTTCAATACGTCTCCTTCCGGCTCCATCGTTGCACATACACCACGCGCAGTAGTAGTATTATATATAGACATTGCGCGAGAGAGCGACTTGCCTCTCTCCCGTAAAAGACTCACGTAATGGGAAACTTTTCGAGGATATTCGCTCGGCTCGCCAGCAGCTAGAGACTTACCTATACCCGAGGCGGTGCGGTAGAGGCGAAATTGCATTTTATTGGCCCGCAACGGACTCGGAAAGCCTCCGCTTAGATCACGATTTTATTTCCTTCAACTATATACACTCCACTACACTCCCCCCTCCTCTCTCTCTGACCGCGATAGGCTCCACTAAATCCATTCAAATAAACTGCGCCGAAGCAATGGATGATTCGGCGCCAACTTTTCTCCCGCAAACGAGCGGTTATCGAGTAGCTCTTCGCGCACGTGTAACGTGCCCTCTTTTTTTCATACTTTCTATGTGTATATATATACTATATATATAGCGACGAAGTGGGAGAGCCGAGGGAGTATTAAAGCTTTTTGCCGAGAGAGGCGCCGTATCGGAGACGATTAATCCAGGGCTCCTCGGGGACAAAAAGTTTAAGGAATCTGCGAGCTATTAGGGAAATTGCCATAATGAATTGTGTGAAGAAATCGGGGAAGAAACTTTCATTCGCTCTCAGGAGCTTGTTGTATATATACAATGTATTCCGTGCGTGAAAAAGTTGCATTGAAAGATTGGCTCTTGCTTTATTTGCACTTTGTGTATAAATTCAATCTTCCCGCGCAATATATCAGCCGTATTCTCTATTCGATAGTTCTCCACCTTCGGGTATCTGTATACCAGATCGTTTCCTTATAAAAAGTACACACATCAGAGTCACGTGCGAGTTGGAGAGGAGCTAAGGTAACGGTGGGTGTCAGTCCCTCAGCACTGCAGCCAGAGCGAAAGTGGCTTGCGCCCCGTGGTCGACGTACACTCGACCGGACCCCCTAAGGGGATAGGTACGCGCAGGCTTACAGCAAATCTACTTCTCCTCTGGGGCAACTGTATGGTCGGCTATCTCTGCTGCACGTGTGTTGCTACTACCACTGGCCGATCGCTGTAGCTACACGGACTTATTCGCACGAGCTTGAAAAATGTTTGTTTCGTGCGAATGAACTGCAATTTTATATTATGTGCAATTACGATCACGCGACTAACGTGTAGTTTGTACGGTAGTATCCTATACATTTTTACCCATATACAATTCTATAAAGTTCTTGTAATTTTCGTTTGTTAGATAAGAAATTATTTCTATAATCACATTGGTATACTGGTGCGGCGACCGTCATTTTTTTATTACTGGTACAGCCGTGAACGCGTTAATAACCGTACTGGAAGTTGGTTATTTATGGGTTAATATTCAGCTACTCTCCCCTAACACATAAATTATAGTAGAAATCATTCTGTAAGATGACCTAATTTTTCTATCCTTGATATTAGGGTACTACGACAAATTATAATTTCTCGCTTATCGTAAATTCTGAATGCAGTCATAGCAATACCTGTTGCGATATTTGCGATTTCGCCGAGTTACAACTAGCATTTATTACTGTTTTTTTTTCTTTTCGCTTAGAAAATCAGAGTCCATCCATGATTTTAGGACCGACTAACAGACGGAGAAAAAATACTCGTCACCCGGCAAGACAGAGTATTAGCCGCAAAACAAAACAAATCGCAGGTTTGGACTGGCCTTTCCCCGCCGTTAAACGGTTAGGCGGCTCTCTAGTTTCTACGGCGACGATAGTTGGCGCATAGGCACTTTTCTGTTTCCCTCATCACTTTAAGGCATGCTGAGTGCATATATATAGCGGACTGCCACCTATACGTGAAAACATCCTTGTTAGGCCTTGTCGGGCCGCTCAAGCTATAACTGCCTGAGTCTACTGTTACTATAAATATCTCGTTGACTTCGTCCTCTTACGGTTTTCTTTATTCTACAGAATGTATTTAGCCTAGTCTAAATCTAACCCAATCTAACGCAGTCAATTCCATTTCAATGCAAAACTATATACTCCTGCACTATTATGAACGAACAAGCTAAATAAAAAAAAGAATCGTGAAATTTTGCCTTAAACGATCGGCGTCATCTGGAGAAACGATCGCGGCCATTAAGTGCAGCAGCGAAAGAACCGCTCCCGTTGGCGCCTCGTCGTCTGCAGCAGCAGCAGCAGCAGCGACGTTAGATTTTCCTTGCTCTTTATATTCGGTAGCGGAAGGCATTTGCCAGGGCAGGTTGAATTTTTATGAGCCCGGTAATCGCTCGCCTCGGGAACAATGCGTCAGCTCGCGCTGAATCGACCGGCCTCGTAAAACTGAGAGAGCGCGGATGCGTCCAATGGACGCGACGGAGCTTTGCACTCGATCTGCCGATGCTAAAAGGCGCAAGTTTATTACTTTTTTCATTTGACGATCAGATGACACACTGTATTTACACTTGTGCGCTGCGGAATGCTGCGTTCCGATAACCTCTACTTGTCGTCTGTGTACGTATATACAACACTGATGCAGACGAGCGATGCCATAACTTCCGTGTTTGATGTTCTCTCTCTCCCCCCCTCTCTCTCTCCGGACGAGCAGTTTATTGCTGCGATTGCAGATCGGTATCGAGATTTATCTCTCTCTCCGCTGTGTCAAATCGAGCGGAATTTCCCTAGTTATGCGCGTTCGAATCGGAAGCTAACGAATAATCCGCACGTATTTTCGGAATGGCGTGTGTGGGCTGCGGTTGTATGCACGCCTCGAAAATCAATAAAGCTCCGACGAGCTTTGATCCTTTTTTTATCCAAGTGGGCTTTTACGGCCGACGAGGAGATATGGCCTAGTTTTTTATGGCGAGTTATTTTCTTTTTCGGGCAAAATTTTTTCGTCATTAGCCTAAAATTGCCTTTTGGAAAATGGAACATCAGCATATAATTCTCGCAGTAGGCGGCTTTTCGTCTTTGAAATTAAATCCGTGCTACTCGGCTTGTAACAGAAGCATTATACTCGTACAGCACTTTAGGCTTGTCGCCGTTGGCGCGACTATACAGATGCCTCGAACGAGTCTTCTCTCACGGATAATTTGCGCCTATTTTTGCAGTCGTGCCGCGTTGTTCTCTATTTTCGCTCTGGATATACGAGGCTGGGTATGCTTAATAGAGAAGGGCCTTCGTTTCAAAGCTATTTTAAGACTGTGGGAAAGTGCTCGGCGCTAATGCGCGCAAATGATGTTTACTGCGGTAATGTGAGCTAATTATAAACTAGCTTAGTTGATATAATTATAGTTTTTCCTTCCTATACGTCCACGTTTATAGAAATATAATGAAAAATAAATTATATTTTATTAAAGTTATCGGAAAATGTCCCATGTATTCCGTATGATTCGATCGTGTTAGCCAAGAACCTTCTTCTCGACCAAACGAAATTAGACAATTCCCAGCGGCGAAAGTCGATGTTTTGCGAAAGAAAAAAAATATCGACACGCAACGCGAACCCAGCTTCGATTTTCCACTCTGCTACTTCCGTGCTCTACTATACAATGCAACGCTTCCTTCAAGCCTGAATGGCACGTTACACTGTAACACGCGAGAGAGTCTATAGAGATCGAAGCTTTTTCTTATTTATTTTTTTATAACCGCCACTCCAGCCTCCATCGACACGCACGTTTTTAACGCTCGCAACAAGAGCAGAATAATAATCAGTTGCAAAAGGAACGACACGTCTATTATATGAAACGACTTTTCAGCTTGTACGAGAGCGAGTGAAAAATCTAAATTTTTCTCCCCCTCTCGAACGCGCGCAGTGTAAAAACAGGCGAACAAAGTAAAATCCGCGCGTTCTTGTCAACGGGAAAATTAGTTTTTCCCGACAGGCTGCCTTCGCGCATGAGCGACGAGGCTGTTCTTGTGTGGACAAAAACAAGCAGTAGTAGAGAAAGAATGAAAGAAAAAGAAAAAAACGGTGCGTCGCTCTGCGGGAATTTTAATCCATCACGCGCATTACGCGCCGCTTGATTAACGAGCTTCTCGCGCTATATACGCTATGCACGTGTTTCTTTATGGTAACACACGCTCTCCTGCAGTTCGACGAAGATCGACTTTTCAGTCGGCTGTGTTCAAGCTCTATGAGCTTGATGAACGCTGTCGCTCGTCGTCGGCATAGCTGCGGCTGTCGTATACGTTATAGAAGAAGCGAATTGAAATTTCCGTTTTACGTGCGTGGGATGAGTGTGGATTGGACTCTTTTGTTATCACGTATAGGCTGTCGATTGTTAATCAGCTTTTCCTATTTTCTGCGTCTGTCGCAGTTGGTATATACCTATATCTAGTGTGTATTTGCATATTAGCTGCAAAATTGATTAATGATTATTGGCTATACTACCCTGGTAGAAGCGATTATTAGGTACTCGAATACACTCGATTTCATCCCACACAAGTATACATATGCATATTACGTATAGGCTAATTTCATTAGCATCGTGTATCTATAAATCGAGTAGTATTACCCTTGCTCTTGTCAGGCGACGCGTCGACGAATGTTTCTGGAAGAAATAAAGAGGCTCCGACAGACACCGTCGAAACTACACACTGACTATACCGGCCGCCGTGTATATATACAGCGAGCAATGCGGTATAATATCCCCATATAGTGATTAATCGTTGTTGCGAGGCGAGCTTTTCTCGATGATCAATGCGCTGCTCGGGGGAATACTATATATATATATATATATATACATGTGCACGCCGCCTCTTGTGTACAGTTTCCAGTAGAGCGCGCGTTAACGGGTTATTAACGATTGCTTCTCCCTGCTGTCAGGCAGGTTTTCGTTCATAATATACATTCCTCGCGTGTATCGTCCTTTTTTTTGAAAATAAATCAGTGATGATCATCGAATAACTATAGCATAGATTTGAACAGCATACAAATCGCCGATACAAAAGTATTTTCTCGACAACGTGGACGCGCGAGTAGACAGCTATGAGAAGTAAAAGCTCGGGCAGGCGGAAGAAGAGTCCGCTGGCGGAGCTCCGCGTAACCATGGGAACGGGGAATCGCAGGTTCGCTCTATATACACACTAGTAGAGAGAGCTTTGCTTTACCGATAATAGTAATAATGTATCCTGCGTGCGCGCGCTTCTCTCCTGCAGGTCCCGGGATCTAGGTCGGTCAGACGAAAAATCTTGTGTGACAAGTTATAAAAATGTTGGTTTGAAAAATTTCAGATGCGTCATGTACCGATAGTCAAGCTCTTATTATCGACTGATCGCGTCGCGTCTTTATATATCTCGGCTGCGTTGATGCGAGAAAAATTGCTTGAGCTGCCGATGCATATGGTTATAGCTGTTCACGCGAAGAGAGGCTACAGTAGCGATCGATAGCTCATTATTACCTTGGCGGATAACAGCAGAGTATACGTATGATTTATTTTTATTTATTATAAAAATAAAATCTGCGACGACATAATCATCACTCTGGAGTATACGTATACATGCTATTCACGTACGACAGAGTGTTGTAACGAGTGTTTGCCAATAACCAGCGGCCCCTACTTTTTGTAATCGCGGCGCCGTTTGCGCGCCACTCGTTCCTAACGAGGCCCCTTTGTCTAAACTCTTTTGCGGCCGGCGTTGGCACTTGAACACCAGCAGCAGCCGCCACCAATGACGCGAGTTCCGCACAGCTGTTTTCCTTTTTTACCCTCTCGTTCTTGAGCCGCGAGCTTTTACACTCCAACAGCTGCGCGCAAGCTTGTATTATATTTATATTATTCCTATGCAATTTATTGTTTTAGAACACACGGTGCATCTTTGAATACATTGTTTTCGATGCATAGGTCAGCTCTCAGATAATATGCTATTTATAATTGATATGGATATAGAAAAAGCGAAGGCTGACTTTCTTAAAAAGTCACGCTGTCCGATTAAAATAGATACTCTCAGCTGCTTTGTATAATTAAAATGAGCGCCAACAAGAGCTGTGTAGTAGGTCAGTAGGGAACAACCGTATATAACGCTTTCGAATTAATCTCTGACCCTGGGTAATCCTTCCTGAGTATAGAAACCGATGTATATCGCGAGAAACTGAAGATATAGCCAAAGAGAAATCGCACAACCTTATCTCGGCACTGATCTCAATCAATCCTCCTTTCTTCGAAAGCTATTATACGAGCTTAAGCTTCTTGGAGAAGATGCGCGCGCTTTTCTGAATTTCTGCATCGACGATCCCCATTTGCCCGCCGAGAAATCGCTCCTACTCGAAATTAATTATCAGGGATTCGACATTCTGACGTCAAACTGCGCACATGAATATTAAATTAAATATTCGAGCTCGACGACATATTCATTAAAAAAGAAAAAAAAAGATTTTCAAATAAAAAAAGAAAAAAAATCTGAATAAAGCCATGCTGCTAGTTATTTTAAACGAACATCCAGCCCCCAGATAACTTAGCCATAATAAGTAGTTGCCTCTAATATGATCATTCGGAGCTCGCACGTTATAACCTGACTAATGAGATTACTTTACGATTACTCGCGAGTCGAGTCGAGTATAGAGTTGCTGGCGCTGCACTCGAGTACCAATAGCGTCACTCAGTCTGATTGAATGTCGCCGCCACTCGATATATGTCATATGCAAACGAATTTCTCGTTGCCGCGAATATTTACGCAGAAATATGTGAATATTAAACCTTACCGCACGTAATTGGATCTAAAACTCGAGCATCAGTCGAGCTTTGTTTATGATATGTGTGATAAATCTTATGCTTGGCGTTATTTTTTGCCTTTATATTTGCTTATATATTCATGATTTAATTAATGTTTAAAAAAAAAAATCAGTGTTGGTTGGTTGTTTTACGTGGCGGAAACATGAACCGAACCGTTTCTTTTTTGCCTGCTTTTTTTCTCCTATATAACAATGCAGCAGCGGCAGTCGCGTTTACATACTCGGTTTCAAAGAAGATTATGCGCTTAATGCAACTTTCTTCTCGCGGCTGGTGTTGCTTTTCCCGTTATACTTTTATATATACGGGCCCAAAGCCAAAAAGCTGTTGTGGATATCCTGCTCAGCTAATAATCCGCGACGACGACTCGAGAATCTCTCGAATATAAAGACAAATATATTCTGGTTGAATTAAAATTTCCCCATTGTGCTAGTCTTTGTATAGGAACCGACGATAATGTCTTCGAAAACAAGATATAGATTGCAATGTCAATGTTAAAGCGATTGCATTTTTGTTTCTTCCTAGTGTGTATTTAAACTAAAATGTTATGTTTTTCTTTTCATGTGACTGTTTTGTTTGTGTATTTTTGTGTGTGTATGTTTGTGCGCGCGCGCGTGCGTGTTGTGACAGAACCGATCCTGCCTTGTTTTGGTGTTTTTCAGGTGAGTTGACTCGGAACGTTCGCTAAAGTTCCCAAAATAAAGATTTAACATGGGATATAATAGAATTGCTGTGTCATCGGTGCCAAAAGTAATTCCTGCTGTTATTCCTAATATGGACAAGAATTCTCAATGATTGTCTCACACTGTGAATATTACGGTAAGACAGTACATGGAGAAAAAAAAACGTTGGAGCTACTGAAAAATTCAGTAGAATCTACTTGACGACTTAGGTAAAGAAAATCCTGCGCGGTAGACGCTTATCGAATGCGCAGAAG
>UCOJ01001539.1:0-27307 GCA_900474305.1 Cecidostiba fungosa
CGCATCGACTCCCTCCGATTATCCAGCTCTCGTTCAAAATCATAAATTCACCAACTGCATCAGCAGCGCAGCAGTATATATATATAGCCAAGCAAAATAATGATAAACGCGTGCAGCACTCGTTAATCGTCCACCTTCGCTCGTAAACGTATAGATATAGTCCTCGGGTAAACACTATAGTATATACAAAGCTGGAGGGCAGGGGGTATAGGTCATTTTCAGCAGAAGTTATAAGGGAGGAGCGATAAAATGAAGAAATAAAAAGTGGACGAGGTCAAAGCCGCTCGCTCTGTCTTTGACATCGTTCGAACTCGATCCAGTAACCGAGTGTCGAGATACGACATTTTTTTTTGTTTTTCATTGAGGAGTCTGGCAAGTCGCGAGAAGTATCAGTTCTGAAATAAAGAACTGCTTTTGCGTTGAGAATAGGGCTATAATATTTCGAGAGAAAAATAATATTTTCGTCATATATGCGCGAGCGGATGAAAATCGAGAGATAAAACTGTTATGAAATCGATTTCCTCTGAGGTTTATGCTGGCTATTTGAATTTCATAAATAAAGATTATTAAATTTCGGTTTATATATACACACGCTCATAAGTGCGCGTGCCGTAAATTCAGATTCTGTGGAATTTTACTTTTATCAAAACAAAAGTGTCATTGTTAGCTATATTTACGTGTTGTACAGGTATTTACAATTTTCAAATACGAATAGTCGCGATGATTAAAGTCGGGCTCTGGAAACATTTCCACGGTGTATAAATAAAGTTAATCTTTATTATCCTCTAAGGTGTGAAATTTTCTTAAACTTTAATTACGCGCGGTAATCTGTGACGCAATCTACTTTACAGAAACGAAAAATTATGCTACCTTATATATATGCTTTATAATTTAAACAGAGCACAAACGCAGTGTGGACTTCTAAAAACGTTCAAATATCATAAATATTTTATATGCAGTCGAGCTTCTTCATATCTTTGAAAACACCTAGATTGATACGTACGTGTGTTTCCATCACACATATAACGATGCTTTTAGACAACTTATTTCTTATACATCCTATTATAATAGAAAATCATTCAATAGATTGTATTACCACAAACAGCTGCACAACACAAACGAAAAGGCTCATTCAATAAACATGTCTTGTTAGGAAAATGTTTTAGCATAAATCAAGCTCCGTTATATATATATAGGAGTATGATAATTTTGTAGCAGAGGGTCAGAACGTGACTACAATGTCGTAGAGTGTGGAAATTTCAAGAGCAACCGACGCTCGCGCATACGTTTTCAGAGGGCAGTATATTCATATAGATTCAACAATAAACGCTATTTGGCAATAATGCGACTCGGAACAAATAATGAGCCGCAATATGACGAAAATATAGACACTCATAATCAGACACGCAGATTCTTCGGCATATGTTTGGCCGGATTTGATCGCGCTGATAAAATTGTTAGCACACACGCGGTAGGACATTTAATTTGCCTGATATACACATATCGGCCTGTCATTTCTGAGTCGTTCACCCGAAATCGTTGACGCGGTTGCATCGAGATAAAGCAATTGGTACAACGTGCGTATAGTATAATGGTACTTATAACTCGACTATTGAAAGCTACAGGTGTATATAGGCATGATACAAAATTTCACAAAAGAGTAAATTACTATCGAAAACAGTGGGAAACGAGTCTCAATATCCATATCATCCGTTTTCACTGTCTAGCAAAGCCGAGGCAGTTCCCTATTGAAACAATTAGGTCGTTCATTTTGAATTCGCAATCGTTTGTATTTACTACTCGCACGTGCCCTAACACGTACTCAGTTATAAGTTTCATACAAATTTTCCTCGTTCACCATCTGAAGTCAGCAGTCGCTCGCTGCGTCTTTATACAACCAATATTTTCAAAGGTCGTTGTTAAATTTTATACACACGTTGTTATATGTCATCCAGCAGCTCCTTTTCACTTCTCAGTTTTTTCGAAAAACTCGATCACTTTAGAATATACTTATACTCGACTTGGGAAATAGGTATGTGGATATGCGTCTCGCGACGACAACCTGTGGAAGGTGTCGTTGTAGAGGGGGGGAAGGGGCGTCTCGGCGCATGCTCCCCCGGCCGCCGACTCCTCTACTCCGACTAGCGACTCGCACGCGCATATCGCCGCCGACGGTCCAGGTGTCGAGAGACTCTTCGCGTATATAATACGCGCGACTGACTGTATATCTTGTGCTGCTGTAGGAAAACTTTTCTCACTCAAGTCTGATGCGGTGCGCGAGTTTTTTCTTCGACTGGAATTTCGTGGAGGTTGGTTTTCATGGACGTGTTTATTTATTTATTTTGTCTATGTATATCTATTTTTTTTTACTGTATTCGCGTTGTTTGTAAACAAAGTGCGGTGATATATTGGCGAGGTTATTACAAGGACGTGATATTATAACTCCATTTTATAAAAAAAAACACAGTTGAATAGTATGCTTACTTGATAGAATCAATTGAGAGATTTTCGTTATTGTCACTTTATAATAATTTGTTGTTGTGCGAGCGAACATCAGAAATCGAGATTATTCTATTTATAATTTCAAATGCGTGTATACATTCTGATTGACGAAACCTCATTTGCCGATAAAACTTGGATGAAAATTTCTCTCAAGTTCAAAGATATATCGACGAAGCTACAAACTCATTCCGCCAGGAAATCAAAGGGACGGTATAATACGCGGTATAGCCTGCACCAGGATTCTTTTCAAATCAGCCTTTCTATAAACCAATGTCGTATTTTTTTTTTATTACTACAACGTTTGCAAAAGATTACGCGAACGATTCCCATGCATCAGCTGTATTTTTTATTATCCTTCGTTTACGCTCTGCGGGCAGGTGTCGAAAGGCCACTAAGTTTTAAGCGGAATGAAGGCAAACGTTTTCTCGCTTACAGAAGATATCCTATATAATTTTTCTATTGTTTATTTTTCTATACGTATCGTAGCGTCATATTACTTTAGATACGCAAACATCAGCCAAAAATGATAACATATTTCACTGGAAGAGAATAAAACTGAAACGAAAATGCTCGAACACCCTATATGCAAATGCAGTGCTAAAACCTCTCCCTTAATTTGTACGCGCACGCACATAATCCATATAACACATATATATATACATATGACACCGCAAAAACTTCGCCAAAAAAAAACGACCACTTCGGCCTGACTCTGAATAAAAGTACCGTCCATTTCTGTTACAGTGAATTAGAGGCCTCAACGTATATACCCTTATAACCAGTGGAGAAACTCGCCAACGGCTAATGTAAGTATAGCGGCCGTTTCTATGGAAATCAGCTGTGGAATCATCGACGAGCACGAATTTTCATAATGAGAAAAAAGAGCCGAAGAATAACTAAACGTTTGGAAATTAGCGAGTGATAAAATCTTTAAAGTTTTCGGTTGTGTGAAAAGAGTAGGCTGTGTGTTCGAGTTCGTGACTCTGACTTTATATAAACGAACAATTCGATTATATCCTACCAGTGCGCAAAAGTGGTTCCAGCAAAGTCTCTACACTATATGTATCTCATTCAACAAAATCGATCAAGCTAGAAATCGGCATCATCAGCACAACTGTTAATTACATATACAGCAAGTTCATCACCAGCAAGTGTTCTCCAACTTACCGCAACTGCTTCCCACAGTTTCCGGATATCGGAGAAGCCAACCCTATATAATACACACAAACTCTACAACCGAATGCACGAAGAACCACAGCAGTGGTGGTCATCAGCGCGAAGATGAACAATAACGCATCGCTGGATACTGAGAGATTGAAGGAGCCGGATTGTCAGCAATTGACGATCATCGATGAGTACGAGCTGATCGGTGAAAACTGTATAGCCTCTTGGGACACTGTGCTCTGTTGGCCAAGGACCAAAGCCGGAAGTATGGCGGTACAGCCTTGCATCGATGAACTTCACGGAATCCGATACGACGCCAGCCGTGAGTATATATAACGAGATATACCTATTATTTTGCGTGGGTGGTTCGGAGTTTGTGTAGGCGAGAGATACATATATATACCACTTGAGGCTATATTTATGTAGTCGAGAGGGAAAGTTTGATTTGGAAAGAGGGGCGGTGTGTGTTAAAATGCTGGAAAGTTGAGGAGGCATGATTGGAATTATATAGTCAAAAATTTCAAAGCGCAGGTATACACGTTTTGGGAACTATGTAAATGAGCAGTGCAGCCGCTGCTGCTGCTGCTGGTTTAAATATAGCTGATTAAACGTCAATCAGTGCAGTCTATTGTTTCGAGTTTATAGTTGGTATACTTTGAGAAAGCTTAAGGCTTTTGGTAATTGATGAGGGTTGATTTATGAAAAGTCACGGTTGGTAAACGGAACATTAAATTATTTAAAAAAAGCTTCCTTTTTTACACAGTTTTTGTATTTGGGTGCGCCCAACTAAGAGGGGTGTATTATAGTTGTAGTATAGCTAGGGTAAAGGAGAGTTAAAATTTCAATACATTACTTTTGTTTACGATAATGCCACGAAGCTCATCGGAGTAAAAAAATTAATTTTATATAATTAATTACCCCTCTATCAAACACGTGACATTTTTTTTAAATTATAGATACATATAAAAAATTAATTAATCAGTTCACAGAATTCAAACAGACATCTTACGCATACGTTGGTATATTCGCATTCTCCATACTTGCCCTAACACGAAATGGCCAGTAGAAACAGTCGTGCTCGCGTTAGCCGGGCTAATCAATCTACCAGATACACAACTACTTAATCGTATTTTCAGAACTTTCCAAAAGAGTAAGTGGATTGAATTCTAGGACTTCTCTTTGCGCGCAAATCCTATACATCACGAACAATGTCTTTTGTCATTTCAAAGTTTATTATGCCCACAATAAGTTATAAAAGCGGAAAAGGTTATCTTCCTTTCTCACATCGTTACCTTTAGATGAATTTTTCTATATTACCGAACTGACCTTCTTATTGATCATAGGCCGGTATATTGACTGAAATGTGATAAAAATTGGCGTAATATTATTCCTTTGGAAAAGCTTCAGGTGAAAATGTAGTCAAACTAATATTTTTAGCATAAAAAATTATCTTTTACGACTTTGTATATGCATGTATAAATCTAAATGGCGCCGCATAATTGTAAATCATTTTTCCTTTTACCGCATCACCTATAAAACAACGAAATATATTTACTTCTCAGCCTGGCTTACAAACTTTATGTTCCCTTCCCGTATAATTGAAATACTGTATGTTTAAAGATGAATTTATAATATGCAAATATATTGCGTAATTTTATATAATATTTAAAAAAAAATTTGTTAACTTAGAAGTTATACTTTATTGTACTATTGTAATAATTGAAAAATGGCAAATAACAAACTATGTATAACAAGTTAGATAATCGCAAACAATCTGTATACAAAGAGCGATCGGCAAACTTTTAGATTAAAATTTTTAATTTAATTACAAAGAAGAATGTATACGCCGTCTAAAGGTTGTTAACTACTTGAAAGCTTACTTTGTTATACTAGTTTGCCATCGCTTATGAAGCAGTTTACTCTCGTGTAATTTCAATCGCACAGGAAACAACAATGAGCCTGTGTATACTTTGAAGCCCTGTCGTATAATTAAAATCAAATTGTATAGCGTTTATAAATTAAAACACTAAAAATTTTTACTTACGAATCTTTGAAAACTCCTACCACTTCTCGTGTCTCTTCTAAAACTCAGCTCACATTCCAGGCGATTGCCGATGAAAACAAAAAATTAATCAAATTATGGGGATTCTATCAAAGAGGTGGAAGTGGACCGCGTGCCCCGTAGCTATATATATAACAAAAAGGCCTGACGTACCTTTATATACAGGTACGTTTATATACGCAGCAGTAAACTCGTCCGCGTAAACACTTTTAACGACTCCAGATAAACTTTCCTTGTTAGTCAACAAAATAATGATCAAAGTGTCGGCCAAGAAGTCGTAAACAAACAGCGTGGGTCCAATCGCGTATGGACTAAACCCGAGCGGGTACTGTCTTCGTCGATGAGTTGAAAATAATCACGTGTCCGTTACAAGCAAGGTATAATACTAAAGTCTTCAAGAAAGAGCAAACTAGATTAGCAGTTATGCATCGCTCTTGGATATTAGGGTCAGTTTGGAAAGTTAGATGTCTCGGACCTAATGTATATGCTATAATCCATAATGAGATGAGAATTCTCTGATGGAACAACATTTGTAATTTTGTTAATTTTATTGTTTCATTTGTTTTCCTATAGATAACATTTCTGCAAACTGTATTTATATAAAGAATTTTTTTCTAAATTTAATATAATTATCTTTGTACAATAAATTCAAATTTTATTACCAAAACGACAAAAGCCTCTCACTAATAAATCAATTCAATAATGAAAATTAAATTAATCGCTATCACTCCATACCGCTTAATTAGCCTCACCGTGTCAGCAAAATTAATTGTATATACTAAACGCGTACAGTTCTCTACGAATTATAGATCGTTAACTTATTACGTTATTGGGACGAGAGCAAATGAAGCTCGTCGCGATGAATCCCAACGCTATAACGACTCGGCTATATACGCACTACACGGCACCGAGATTTTGCCGGAGACTAATTACTTCGTTAGATTATAATTAGCTATAATTCCGTTAGAAAAACGCGGAGGACGCTCGCTAGTGGCGCAAACAAATGAAGCTGCAGGCTATTATAATATAGTTTCGTCGCGATTTCGTTATGGGCTTGATGTGTTGGAGTGCGATGCTTTTGTGACGGTGGGTATAATTAGCTGTGCGCTGTTTTTATGATATTTTTTTACTGTGATTATTTTAGAGACAGTTATATATTATATAGGACGAATGCAAATTTATCGCCGCGAGGTGAATTAAAATTCGTAAATTCAATTCTAGGCTATTTTATTGCTTCCAGAAATTATAGTATTTGAATACGAGTTTTCGTACTTTGGGACTCGTTCTCTATTATAAAGAGGGAAGTATTATATAACTTTTCGGTGAAGGTGTATGGTATTACGTATTTTAAACTTCTGATGCGGTATACCGAGAGAGAAGCTTCCTTAAATTTTAAGAGGTATCAGAAATTTTTAAGTCCCAGTGTAAAATTAGCATCTGTGACCTGCTTGAATATAAAATTTCGTATCCCAAATTAAACTTTTACAGCTTTTTTGGATCGAAAGTCTGGAAATATTCTAATTCGAGACTGAGCGATATATCCCTCATTTTTTTTACACCGAATCCCATCAAAGCGAAGCGCGGGAAAAAACGAATTTCAAAAAAGCTTCCATTAAATAAACTACTTTTTCGTGTCTATCATATTCTCGTCCTAGAAAAATAAAGAAAACGGGATCAAACCCAACGGAGTACACATCGCTGCTTTATTATACGCCTCAGCACATACGGTAGTCGAGCTAATTTTTGTCGTCTCCGTTAATGAGCTGCTGCTCTATACAGCGGCGAACCAGTCGTCACCGAGTATACAAATGACCAGTGCTGTGTAAGTGCCTAATTTCGTGATATGCATCATCATCATTATTGTTATCAAAATTATTTCGATGTATTATACTATATACTCATATTATAAGATTCGACGAGTTTTTAGCACTTTCGACTCTAAAAGGTATATAGTTGGTTGAATATAACGGCGTCGTTACATTCGGGGCATTTATAATTCATCATTTTTCAAAGTTGGACGGTGCGATAATGCGGGGACGTAAAATCGCTTGTTTGACTACGATTGAGCGCCTGCTAAGTGCGCCGGCAATAAGTGTGACGTTAAAATGTATACGTCGTGTTAAATAGTGCTACGGGCCGGTCGTTATCTATACCATCATCAACGTGTATGCGTGTAATTCTGTATAATAAAGCGGTGCTTATCAAAACGAGAGGATCGTATAGCGCTATCAAAAAGACATTTATGAAATTTTCATTGTATATACTGCACCTTGGCTTATTTCAGTTTTTATTTTTATTGTTTCAAGTACTTTTCGAGTAGTTTTTACAAAAACTGGGCAATGTAAAACTAGCTCATCAGCAACATCGTGAGAAATGCATCACTCGTCGCAAAGGTTATAATAAATCGTTGAGTCTACTCTCGTGTAGTGACTCGACTAGGACCTCACAAACTTTGTCAATTTAACTATACGAAATTCTCATTTGAAATATTGCGTGACCCTGACGTGTAGCGGCTAACGCTGCTGTATTATGAATGGTTACTTCTCGTCGCGTCGTGACCCATATCGCGTTTCTTAAAGTTGCATAGGGTCGTTCTGCATTTAGCCGTAATAATAGCTCCTGCTGGTGTCGAATTGATTTAACGCAGATTTGGATGTCGACCCTGAGAGTATACGTACATATTGCATTTGTATCGAGCGCTTCTCTTTATTTATATAAGACATATACATAGCGACGCGCGACAATTTCACGCTCGACTACCACATCATCAGTGACACGCAATGAAGATGTTATACGGCTATATATAGAAACGAAAAAACTAATCATTTCGATCATTCGTATATATAATTGATTTGCGTCGTTTATATAAAAAGAATTGTCAAAAACGGTCTCGTTTCTACAAAGGCACGAGCACACATTATCCAAAATCCCAAACATGCAATAGGATCATTACTCACGCTCCAAAAAGCCATTTATCTCAAAAGCACACAGTATAAATACATCTTAGCGGATTATATACGACGACTACTGACTCCTCTATATATATTTCTAATATGATGCCTCGTCGAACACCGCGAGCTTCATACGAACGCTTTTGCGCTCTCGCTCATCACAAAGTAAAATGATGCACACACGTCCTCCAAAGTATATTTTTCTAGTCCCTCTAATGCATTGCATCCTTGTGGGAGTATAAGATTTAGAGCTTTCCATTGAGTATTATACATATATGCAACACACTGGATATTATGCAATCGAATGAGCGATGTCTTTGTTTACACCGCTGCGCGCTGATTTCTCGCTTATGTATAAGGGAAACGAGTCGAGCTTTGGTCATCCAAGTTGAAAAATTTTTGAAATTGAGAGAAATCGTTTTGAGTGTATTATAACACACAGGCTTTTCGAAATAATAATCACAAGAGCGAAGCACGTTTCATCCCTGTACGTTTATCTTATCGAAATTTACGGCGAGCAAGGTCATACATAACGCTGATGCATACTGTATTATGATCCAATCGTGAACGCAACCGATGCGCTGACCCCGACGAGGTATTATAGGTGTGTATACTATACGACTCTCTGCATGCTCTTCCACCGGATAATCCACAGCGTAGAATGTCTTGATTCTACAACCGTTGAGAGATATATGCGGTGTATGTATATACGAAGGGTTAAGGTCGCACGGGAGCTTCTATGGGGGGTCTTATTAGTTGATGCTGGAAACTCGTCGGGTTCGGTGATAACGGCGATAAGGGCAGAGTAAAATTGATGATGTATCGAGAGGATGTACAACGGCCATTACAAAAAGGACGCAGTATAGTAACACACAACTATGTATATAATACATGGTGTGCCGGCCGTGTTATAAGAACGGTACGGCTTTTGAGCTATATAATACGGCTGTTGGGCAAGGAAAGGGCGCTCTTGACCGTAAAAATGAAGATATCGTAACGCTTATAATACACTTCGTATCGCAGGTCCTTGAACACAATAGCTCGTTGAATGCATTATTAGCTTTTACGTTAAGAAGAAAACCTCCATCACCACTCGATTACTAACAGATATATATCCCACTCGCTCGACCTCCTCATATAAGTGTGTACGCTATAGGTACTACTCGTGCATATAGAGGCTGTACATTTATGAGCGAAACAGAGCCGCACAGCAGCTCTGGGAGTCAAGGGGCACACACGCGATATGACTCTGTACATATAAGCGTTCGCTCATCGGGAATAGTAATCCAGTTAGCGCGCGAATCGAGTGACGCGCGGGTATATAGTGCACTTACACGACAGAGAGATAGAGTATATATACGTTTGCGGGGGATATATGGCTAGTGTCTCTTAAACTTGATTAAATGCCGTATAGTAGCCGACTGATGCCAGCAAAAGATGTTGTGTGTCCTTATTCACGAGAAAAAAAGAGTTTTCCGATCGACGAGCTAGTAAGCACCCTTATAGTATAGTACGAGTATAAACGAATGAGTATCCGTTCGCGATTTATCGCTTGTTTCTCGCTGCATTCACTTATACGCTTAAATTGCACTTCACGAGACGCCGTGCGCTCGGTATAATTGAAAACAATTAGTCAGCGCTTAGTCCCTACGGAGAGACAGAGAGTTCGTATTTTACGTGGTCGTCATTAGTTTTCTAAAATTACCGCGTACGCGGCGACATCGGTTTATTGTCCACCTGTCGATTGGGGAAAAATGTTTGCCTCTCTGTGTGCGTTGGTTACTTTTTGAATTAACGAGTTCGATCGAATTCGATTCAGTATCTTGGGTGAAGAGAAGCTCGTAATATGAATTAAAAGTGTAGGTGATATTTTCAATTGCATCATCAAAAGGTATAATAGTTGATGCCGCTTGTGATCCAATGACGCGTGTCCGAATTAAACGTTTAATTATTAGAAGCGAGAGGTGGAAAAGGGACGCATCTCGCGTTTCTTTCTTTTTTTCAATGCATATGAAACGCACGAGCAACTTCCTTCATGATTGATCGGACACAACTTTCATAAAATCGCTCGAGCATTTTTCTTTTCAAACTCATCTCGACGACTGCTGCAGGTGAAACTTGTTTAATTAACGGGCACTTTTCTTTATTTTTCTCCGGCGAGTATACCCAATTTCTTTTTTATATATAAATTCTCAACTTGAAATCCAAGCCGCTTTGATCGACGCCGTTGAAAATATTTAGTTTTAATTGTAAACTGCGACGGAATGCAAGGTCTATATTGCAAAATTTTCAATAGCCGTACACTCTCCAACGTAGAATTTCGCGTTCGAAATAGCTTCCCTAATGATTTTCCCATGCAGCCTTAATTTGGTGTTCCGGTGGCATTTATCCCTCTAAAACGATATAGGTGCATACATGCGCAAAGTCAAATTGAAGTGCAGCCAATTACACGCAATAAACATTCTCCCCCACACACATCAGTTACAAACGTTGCGTTTCGCAACGCGCACTTCCCCTTTGTATCACGGCGTATCTATAATATAGCTGTTATTCGGATAATTTTCGAAAACACGATCGAGTTTCGCGCGTTAATTATCGGTCGCGTGTCAAGCCGCGCTGCTGCTCTTGTTGTTGCACCTACGCGCTGAAGATGCGACAGGTGCGCTTTACGACCAGAAACTGAGTGCAGTATATGCATATACATATGTATAGTTATAGATATGCTGGTCCTGGGGAAAATTAAGTAGTTATATACGAAGACTGCAGCTGCGACGCGATTCTTTTTTAATCTCACTCTTTCTTTCTCTCGGTGTTGACGTTGGCATCGACGCTTTTGTTTGGGAAACGCGCGATAGCTCTTATCGTGCGACGATTTTCGTTCCAGCTGTGTAGAGATACCTCTCGTGTTTTTTTACCTGCACGTTGTTAGCGCTGATTTAGGCACGCATTGTTGCAGAATTTCGTTTTTCAGTTGAGACCGAGATAGAATTTATCGCTATATACTTAGGTACTAATATAGAAATAATACCCACATTTTGAATCATTAACACGTTACATAACAACGACGCGTACATAAGTATAAAGAAGCTTCTTTTACCGAGAAATTTTCTCGTTATAATTATAAAACGCTATCAGAGTTTTGAATTAGCGATATATCTACGCCTTGCTTTTATACATCGAAGCGAAGAAATTGTGCGCGCCGCATATTCCACAAGCAGACTCTTAATTAAAACAAAATATCGCAAACAGTATATAGTCGAGATTAACGCGCTCGAAGAAGAAGAGTATATTTTCAATTCCCCAAGCGCTAACTCGGATATATTAAGTACATATATATTATATATAGATCTCGTCTTTGCGCGAGTCTGAGCAATTTCTATTTTGCTAGATAAGCGGCGCCAAAGGCAAACAGTCGTAAACGGACTGGCGCTTTAAAAAGGAGTGTATATAGAAACCGCTCTCGCGCTACTGATAAGAGCAGAAACATTCAAGCTACTTTCGCGTGAGAACAATCTTTACACCGCGGGTTTTATATACATACACCCAAAACTTGGCAATAAAATCAAATCAGCACGCAGTGTGGATACAAGGTCGCTCTCGCACTTTCTCTCTCTCTCTCTCGAAAAAAAAACGGACATACAGTATGGCTTTACAATATTCTCTGGTTTTTCGGAGAGTAATCCAATTTCCGGTATACGTATACATACGTATACGATGCGCTATGGAGCCGTGTAAGCGAGGAGTAGGTGTGTGTTATATATAACGCACGAACTGCCGCGACGTGCAGCCACTGCACGGCATTATGGAGCCGCGTGTTTGCGCAACAATTTATGACTGTTTGCTTTATGCGCGAAGCTACCGACCGGACGATCATTGCGTCTAAGCTTCCGCGATAGGAACAGACTCTGCGCACGCGTATGTGTACGTTTATATACACAAAGTGAGAGCCGCTTTGTCTGTGTTGATTTTCATGCCTTGAAAAAAGCTACTCCTTTTCGAGTATGCGCGCCTTTGAATTTTACTCTCTATTAAGCTCTCTCTCTCTCTCGTTATTTCGCTGGAAATTCAATTCGAGTGTGTTTGGGGCTGCGGAAATAGAACGTTTTCAGCTCTATTATTACTGAATACGCTGAAGTGGAGGTCGCGAGCAGAAGGTTGCTAATGTATGCATATACGACGTGCTACTTTACGAGAACATGTTTCGAGGAGTGTGTTATTAAAATAACAGATAGTATACTGATGGGTTCTGTAGTAATAATAAAATTTTATACAGCTACTTATTAACCGATATCTCTCAACGCATTGTGTTGTATATAAATAAGAGAGCACTTTACGATTTCGCGCGGGACATTATTTTTTCACAAAATATATAGGAAGCTCAAAACTGTCGTTTCTCTTCGCGGGAGTTATATAAAGCTTTTTACCAGCCTATATAGATCAGAGATGCCTTTGATGAGCGCATTGTTTCTTGATCAGAAAACTTTGTCGAAGTATATACTTATAATACGCTTTAAAAGCTTCGCTATATGTAAACAATTATTAAAGAAACCTTTTCTTTTGAAGCTGTGCGAGCGACTTTGTTATTGAATCGAGACTTTACTGCATAAAACACTCTCGGAAGTAACTTTATCGGAAATCCTTATACTTTTATGTATTCGGTACAGGTTCTCCCCGAGTTTATAATTCAGGATCATATCATAATGCAAGGATTTGTATGAAACCTTTGAACGTTGCATAGCGGTCTCGGATAAATACAAAATTTTTCAATACACCCCGCATACACTATATATACCTATAGATAATACTCGTATTCGCATGCGATCCAAAAAGCCATCGTTTCCAAAGCCCTCGTACACGCTTTGACCAAATTAGTTCTTTTTACGAGTCGCATAAAAATACACCACGTAGCCCCATAAAACTGAAACTCGCCGTCATCGCTCAGCGAAAAAAAAAACATCAGCCATCACAATATATTCTGTCACGTCGCTCGAATAAAAATCGACGTTCGTATATATATAATACATAGCCCTAACTTTAAAAAAAAATATATTGTTTCTATACTCCCTTCTCCGAAACACCACGACGCAGTCGCTAATCTTCCCCCATCCAAACCAGAACTGTTAACTCAAGCGAATATACCGTTGCTGCACACAGTATAAACTGTGGCGGGATGACGTTGCGTCGTGCTCCTGACAGTTTGAATCATTGTTCGCAGTGAAGAAAAACGAGCCCTAGCTTTTTGTCGGAAGAAACTATATGCGTATCTCATGCGGCGATGCGTCGCCGGATTATCGATTCTATGTAGGAGAGATAATTTACTGGACGCCGGAGGCGGCCTACTGCCACGATTCGCGCGTCGACGAGCTAATTCGATGCGAGATTTGCATTTGAGGCTATAAGTCGTATGTATATATACGAAGTGGCCTAGAGCTGATGACTGTGTTTTCATTAGATGAGTCGACGTTATTTTTTTTCGTTTAGGGGATGATGATGAGGTACTTTGTAATTAATTGGGATGGACTGGATCGAAGGACGCGTTATATTATGTTTTTACTTCGAAATCCAGCTTTATACTGCAAATTATGGCTCGGCGCTGAGTCCGTATCGGCCACAATTTCAAAATGAACCGGAGACTATAGGTGAATTACGCTCGGCTAGCTTATAGTAGGTATATCTCGTAATACGCAGAACTCGTGCGCGGGCGCTCAAACTCAGTTATTGTAAGATTAATATTCACGTAGGCTGTAACTAAGCGCATTTGTCTGCATCGGATGATAACTGCTGCCTCTCCGTCACGAGAGAACAGAGACATATGTGCGGTTATATTAGTTTTATTTTTAATTTTATCCTAACGGTCTAGTCGTCCTGTGAGAACTATATCTTTAGCTGTTCTTTTTACGAGGCGAACGTGAGACCTTTTTGCTTTTATCTTCGGACCAGCTGATGTGATGCGGAGGCATATAAAAGAAGAGATGGTCCGAAAGGTCCTAAAACACGAGACGACCGCTCGGAAATAGACACTTTTATTTACATTAAAAATCTCGCCTCTCGAGAGATGGAGATAAACGACCGCTCGCGCGAGAAAATGCATTTTCAAAATGCTTCCGTTGCTATAGCTCTCTCGCGTATATATGTGGAATTCCTGCGATATGCCGCTACTTTATGTGGATATAGAATTTAATTTCAACATTTTTCGGACACGTGTGGTAGGTATAAACGGGTATCACGCAATTTTTTTTTTTTTCGACGGTGAAATATTTTCAGCTGTTATCTCGCGATAAATTAAAGCGGCTCGCGTTAAGCTTGAAGTTTGGCCCATTTTTATTCGAGGTGCTTTATAAAACCTTAATCTTTTCTCCGCGAACATTATATTATCCTTTTCTGCTTAGTCCGCCAGCTCGTAATATAATAACTAACTTAAAGCATTTGCTTCGAACGTATTTCAGATATTTTAAAGTATCTCAATAAAACACATGTCTGGCCGTACACGGCATTCTCTACTGCGAATGTACGCGGTGATATGAGTTCGCCAAAGTTTTGTTAATTTAATTCTAGTATAATGCAATGCACTACACGCAAGGAGAAACAGTGTATGAAATGCATTAGACATTTTCTCTTGAATCCTCAAAATTGAAATGGAATATATTTGGGGCGCACGCGCGTTCTTCCGAAACTTGCTACGCGCTCGACGTGTCTTTTGTTAATTCTATCTCTTGGTTTCGTCAACAATGAGTTTCGCTGGAGGAGAAGGTTGGCAAGAAAGACACCTTTTTGCATTTAGAAGTAAGCAGTTCTTGCTGTAAAAGTTGGATGTTTTTAGCTAATGAGAGCTGCGATTTTTTTGATTATTTCTGGAAATGAGAATCGGTGAAAGGGCTGAGTCAAATCGAGTTTTAGAAATATTTAAAAACCGGGAGTCAGAGATACCATTGCATTTTAGTAATGCCTATTAGTTTCAGTTGTGTTTCTAAAATAAAAATCGTTTTAATCTTATAAGAAAATACAATCACCTGTAATTCTCGTTTGACATGACTTTTCGTGATCACATGTATGCATGTAAATACGCAAAGAGTATCCGCAGGAAAATATGTTTTTAATAAAAGTTATACGATCGAGAGCAAGAAACGCAAAAATAAATAAAAGTAGAGCTATTGACATTCGCCGAAAGTAACTTTTTCCCCCGTTCAAAATGAAACTCTCCAAAGCCAGCCGGCCTGTCCCATTTTTTCTCCTACACAAATTCAATATCCCGTCTTTCCCTCCAAGGCCACGAGCTTCCGATCACGACTCATTCCAATGATTCCCTCGTTACGCCCATAGACGTCCTATATACACTACACCGATGCATTAGATCACCGCGGCTATATACTTTCTCTTATTATTACCCGCCGAAAACTCTTATCGGCCAATTCAGACAACGATATCCTGATGTCGAAAGCTCATCAGCTCGATATTGAAAAATTACATATATACGATATCAAACAAAAAATCCACGCGTCTTCCCTACCCCATAGAAAAGAAACTATAGCCGAGCGCAGGGGGTGGCTGATATGCTTCTTTTGATCTAGCTGTGTAAAAAAGCTCGGCAGCTCCTGCACGTGTCCCGTGATCAGATTAGATAAAGGGGGAGTAATTTGTGGCAAGGCCCTATATAGGTATACTTGCGCGAGATAAAAGGCGAATTTCGTCGCGCGAGAGACCGTCATTACTTATTATTGAGGCGCGATTCGATCTTATCGCTATTATTATCGTCGCCGCTATCTGCGAGATTCTATGCTTTTGGGCTTTTCTAAACCCGGGGTTAAAAGGGAATGTCGCATGAGCAGCTTTTTTACGCTCGGATTCGTGCTCGAGATAATTTGAGGAAACTGAGTTTTCCTGATTTGTTGTTGTTGTTTGCGAAAATTATGTCGATCTGAGAGAGCCTTTTGTGTTTCAAGAGATGTCGAATTATTGTTAAAATCGATTCGTACTATATATATTTACTGCAGACAGAGTAAATTAAATCTTGGAACAGCTATTACCTATAGTGGCATTCATTGAATATCAATAATTCATTTCAGAATATAATAACGCTAATAATAGGAAAATCAATAAATCGAGCATAATATTAGAATTCAAAATATGTATTTTTATATAATTCGCAATGATTCAACTTGTTTTCAACGACGAGGAAAAAAATCACCAGCTTTTCCTCCTGTAATGCAAACTATAATGCGTCAAGAATTCATATGGCGATTCGGTTTCACATCCAAGAGACAGAAATAGGAGGATCGATTGAAAAGTTCAGCGCGAGATATTGGAACAGTAAAGACGTTTTATTGCGGCATAAAATTGATATGTCATCACGTCGTAGATTCATCAATGCCAGAAAAGGAAAGAAGAGCAAAACTGCGCGAGGGAGAAAATAAAATTATTTATCAAATTCCAACTTTTCCTGTGCTGGGGTTGTTTTTCTTTTCGATACTAGACGGATATATCTCAGCCGTCGTATAATATTATATTGTATATCTATAGAGAAAAATCGCGAACGTCATGATGGTTCTCCACAAAAGACGTCCAAGAAAGAAGTAGCTAATCTCGTGCTGAATAGAGAGGTATCTGTATTCAAAAGAACCTCACATTTTGCTCACTGGGGTGTGAGTAACGTCGTGTTATCTGTTTTTCACGAGATTCAAAAGCGTCTTTACAATCGTTTTCGACTTTATACTGAGGTTTTCGGATCTCGAATACAAAAATCGGATTGTCTATTTTTCTCGGTAAACACTAAATTTTCATCGAATACGAGCTCAGTTTTCTGTCCTACATCGTTAAACATCGTCATGGTATGTGAACCATAAACTATCTGATGATAATATAAACCATTCAATTTAACCTGCGTTGCTAATTCTATTTCCGCAGTCTTTCACGTTAAGGGATCGAACGCCAAGTCGAGAGTGAGAGACGTGGAAGAAAGTGCTAAATAATTAGAGTCGATTAGAGCTGTGTGTATCCCTAAGAGGTGATTCGTTTCGATTTATCGATTTTATTCAGTTTGAAGCTTATAGAACCCTTATCGCCGCTGGTAAAATATATACGGAAAATTGGAATCGAATCCAGAGCCGTAAAATCAAATAGTCCAATTCTCGTCACAGTTGCCCGCCGAATCTGAGCCACTTATAGCCGAATAACTTTTGAAAATAAAACTCGAGGATCGGGATCTAAGGTGCAACCTGTATATATATATAGCTGATTGGAAAACCACAAACCTTCATTGAGGGATAAATATTTCAGAGCCGAAATAGCCTTGTCATCAATGTCATATCGTCATCGTAAACAGAAGCATATACACCCTATATATTTATAAATTTTTAGTTTCTCACATTATAATCGTGTATATTACGTATAGTATTCCGATATTGATTGCAAAAACACAAGTTCTCTTTCACTGCGCAGTAGTGGAAAATTTCAGGCTTCTATACACCATGATCAGCAAACTCGGTGCAGCAAAATAAAATGATATTACAAACGGAATATGCAAGCTGAATACGCGGCTCGGTTATATGAAATATGACCGTTTCCCGCGGCTTTTGACTGATACACGAAACTCCTAATTAGAATTCATTTATCAGAGAATCTCATTTAAACTTTCAATTCCGAGCGCATGAAATTTAAAACGCGCGGAATTACTCAGTGTATATACCTACTGCACAAACCGAACGATAGGTATATATAGGTATATCTCTATTATCACGCTTTAATAAACACGCACATCAGCCTCTCGAATAATAATCCTGACGCGACGACCGATTTTGTAACTGAAAAACTCGAGATCTCTGGGGAGCAATAGCTTGCTGTCACTCGTTCATTACAGCAGCTATAATAGCTTATTTCAAGAGGGTACAAATCGCGGAGGCATTTGTATTCAGTCGGCAATTAATTTACATCGACCTCTGCTGCTGTTCGTGTAATAAATTCAATTATCCTGCAGCCCTATTATATAGTATATATTGTCGTTCTCTTCTCCACTTCTGGCTTTTTTGTTCTCGACATCAGCTGCAGCTCTCGGCGATAAATTTCTTCTGATACTGCCGAGAGGAGGACTGATGGGGGGCAGTTGACTGGTGCCGCCGAAGGGGATTCTTGATGGCTTCAAAGGCGCGCGCATAATTCTTGAAAAGAGAGCTTTTTTTCTTGTTTTTTTTCTTAAGCTC
This sequence comes from Cecidostiba fungosa, assembly GCA_900474305.1. Classification (NCBI taxonomy): domain Eukaryota; kingdom Metazoa; phylum Arthropoda; class Insecta; order Hymenoptera; family Pteromalidae; genus Cecidostiba; species Cecidostiba fungosa. The sequence goes on from UCOJ01001539.1 coordinate 18,873, forward strand.
GAGAATAAGAGAGCTTTTTCTTTGACAAATCGAGAGTGAAAATATAAGGGTGTTGTGTGAGTAAATTGGATCCTCGAGGAGAGAGTAGAGTTGTGCTTCTTAATGAGATTGTTGTGATAAGTGTTAGTAGTCGACGGTGGGCATATGCGCACCTTGAGAATAAAGAAGTATATAAGGATCATCCTGAATTCTCTGAACTTGCGGTAGTTGATGACAGACGAAAATGTTTGGAAAACAATTTTTTGAATTTCCCGCGGTGATTTCAAATCTCGTATACTTACTTCGGAGCTGACAGAGGGCAGCACCTTCCGGCTATTGCACACGCGCTCGCAGCTTCACATACTCGGCGATTATTCGCGTGCAATACACCGCGTGCGATCACGTTCATTTTGAGGTTACGTAGTTACGTATTATAGGTAAACAATACGAATTTAACCGTTTAATTCACAATAATCTCATATATTTTCTGATCTTCCTTGTACTATATGTTCAATTTTCCACTTTTAGTATCTCACCAGAAGTCTCGACCGTAAACGCACGGCCACTCTTGGATCCATCCGAAGAAAAGTCATCATCACCAATCTGTGCAAGGACCCAACTTGTCAGTTGAAAGTTCAGTGACAAACAGTGCCAGTATAGTAGTGTTTTACAATCAATGCAGCCACGTGAAATTTATACGGAAGGAGTGCGAGTAGACGAATTTTGTATGTAATTGTTTAATTGCTTGTACAAAAATAATAATGTCGAATCGACCTGAACACTTGGGACCTCCCGAAATATTTTACAATGATGCGGAGGCAGAAAAATATACTTACAACTCTCGGGTTATGGAAATTCAAGCGCAGATGTGCGAACGAGCTCTGGAACTTTTAATGCTGCCGGATGATGGAAAAAGCTTTTTACTGGATATAGGATGTGGATCAGGTCTCAGTGGGACTGTGTTAGAAGATAATGGACATTGCTGGGTTGGAATAGATATTTCTACATCTATGTTAAAGGTGGCTAACGATCGTGACGTTGAAGGAGATCTAATAGTGACTGATATGGGCCAAGGCCTTCCCTTCAAAGCAGCTAGTTTTGACGGTGCGATCAGTATTTCTGCTTTGCAGTGGATATGTAACCTAGACAAAACATCCTATACCATTCAGAAACGACTAAACGCATTCTTCCAAAGTCTATTCGCTTGTTTATCTAGCGGTGCTCGTGCCGTCTTTCAATTTTATCCTGAAAATGATCATCAAATTAACATAATCACGTCAGCTGCAATTAGAGCTGGCTTCTTTGGTGGAACAATAGTTGACTATCCAAACAGCAAGAAAGCAAAGAAATTTTTTCTTGTTCTCATGACTACCGGTTCTATTGATTTACCCAAGGCTCTTGATGGATCTCGAAATCATCTTCCAAAGCGAAATTCCCGAGGTAGTAACAGTAAAGAAGTGGCGAAATGTAAAAAGAACTGGATTATGAAAAAGAAGGAAAGGCATCGCAAGCTGGGCAAAGTGGTCAAAGCCGATTCAAAATATAGTGGACGTAAAAGATCAAAAAGAAATTAAATAATTTGACTCGTACGTATGTTTATAATAAATAAGTATATTCTATTGTTATGAGATTTCTAGACTTTCAATATATAACTCCTTCTTTCTTATTATTATTTTCTTTTCAAACCAATTTAATTTAATTTTTAATTTAATGTTATAAGATGAAGTGATTGTATAATAAATTACGCTGTGCGGTTACCACAGTGTGGTATATCTTTACTAAATCATGTGTATTTCTTTCAATTACCCACAGCATGCCCCTGTTCAGTATTTACTTTCTGATGCTTCGAAATGATGATTCGAAACAAAAAACATTTCTGTTTTGCTTTGAGAAGAAAGTTGTGCTCCTTTTAGATTGTATTATAATAAGGAAATGAAAAGTGTTAGTTGAGGGTGGGCACTGAAGAATAAGGAAGTAAGGACCAGCCTTCTCCGTGAACTTTTATCCAAATCCATGAAGGGTTCGGATATTTCTTTGCAAGTAGAAATAGATGCGTCATTGAACGATATGCGTGTATGTATATATTTAATCTTATATATCGACTGAAACATTTACGTTATAAAGTAATTAAAGCTAGCAGATCTTATAAATTGTGCCTCGTTTGTACACCCCCTATTATCCTAAGGTTTGATCAAGTTTGACCGAGCTTTTTTGCTTGTACAACGCCCAGAGGCGAACTTTTTTTTTCTCTCGAGTTTATTCTTTTATGATTCGAAAGAACGATTTATATATATATACTCTACTTAGGTTTCTTATATTACGGTCAGCGATCCCGTGCCCTCTGGGAATCCTCTCTTTTCCTTGTAATTTATGATAAAGTCCAGCAACCGGTTCCGCCTTTTCAACATTTTCATTTGCAACATATAATACAATTCAGGCTTTACTGCTGCATTGTTAAAAAGGAATTTTCAATTATTTCTGAAGCCTCTCATTATATACGGCGAAAATGAAGAAAATAAACTCATTTTATTATAAGGACCTTAAATATTAGCGTCGTAACAGCGAGAATCGTTTTTTAAAAAGGCGATGTTGACATAAAATTTCAAACCAGCCAATATTCATAATTCGGCGTCAAAGAGATTCGATCGATCCTTATCGTTATAACACACGCCGCACGTTTCCCCCTCGTCCAAACTTTTCCCTTTGCTGCGTATATACACACAGAGTCGACCCTCTCTTTCTTGGCTTCTATTTTCCCTCTCCGATTTTCTCGCACCTTCCACACAGATATTTTATTACTTTTATTCGACAAATATTTTCCGAGGCATAAATTAGCATAGCCGACTTTGCTTTTTGCGAAAGTTTGTTGGATATGATACGGCTTCTTGGGCTGTGAGAGTAAGTCGAAAGTAAGAGGATTTTTTTTCTTGTAACGCGGATTGGAAGAGAAGAGAGAGATTTCCTTTTCTCGTTTCATAGAGTCCCGAAGGAATTGCTTCTTTCACAGGTTAATTCGTATAATAATAAACGACGAAGATTTATGGACTTTGCAACAGTGCGAGACGCTTGGAAGGGCAGAAATGAATATTAGATGGATTGATTGTTGTTCTAAGATCTAAGGAGATGTGACGGGCTGACACAGTTTGTATCTTATCATTTTCTTGAAGAGATCTTTCTGAGTATATAGAGCTTACGTTAAACCGAGGTATTCTGTATATACTCTTCATTACCTATATGTCACTCTTCTGTGCTTCTTTTTCACGGAAAACAAATGAAAATTCTGAGTCGCAATACGAGGGCGATTCGTGCGTTATTAATTCAACGGTTCAGAAATACGATCCGTTTTTATTGAATCGGGAACATTTTTTTTTTTTTTATTATATGATTGAAAACTTGATCAAATTGCTCGCAATATTATTTTACCGCATGAGAAAAATAACCATAGCAGTATAATGAATTTGATTTTATTTAATATTTATGACGGGGAATGTGACTTTTGCTGTATATCACTTTTCCAAAATTTCTTTATTATTGCTTATATCGGTCCCAATTTTCATGATGATCATAATCAATCGATTATTATAGCTTAATATATGAGAGATGATGCAGGAAACCGAATTCAATATTGACCCTACTCTATAATACGGTTTAGCGTTTATAATGGAATCACACTCTGGATCGATAAATTGTCAAAACCTCATTATAAGCAAACAATTTTCAAAAACCAGATTAAAACTCGGATTAAAAGGCTGAGTGTATGTATTTCAAACTGTCGTTTATATAATAAGCGTCGCGAATTCTATAATAAGAGTCTATTATTATTCTCGGACAGCTATATAATAACGATCGACAAGTTTCACAAGACAAAAGTAAACAGAGCTTCCGAATTGATAAACGACCTCTAAAGTCATTCCACTGCCAAAGCTATATTTTTAGCCCCACTTCGACATTCTCATTAGAGCAGCGCAACCCTTTACGCTGTACACCTATATATAGGTCATTTTGTTTCCTCTGAAAATACACGCACCGAACAAAAAAAATACACGCCCGCGCAGCTACATGACGTAACAGGATCTATCAAGTGTAATAAAAGCATTCGTGTCGCTAATTACCAAGCGCAGCATTATATATATATCTTATCCTGGCATCCGATCCCTGCACACAATCGTGTAAATTCAAATAGCCAGAGATTCGTCCGCGATGTATATAGCACACTTATCCCTCGCCGAATCTCTCTAATTTTATATCCCTCGTAAAACACACACCTATATATAGCACCACGTTTCACACGTTAAACTACAGTCCTGTTCCAGCGTTACACGCTATATATTCGAGTAAAGTGACATCAAGCATGTTTAGTTCGTATAATTCATAATACGCAGATGGTAATATAATGTCACAGAAAATTAAAGCTACGGGAGAAAAATTTCTCTCATTCATTTATTTATTTTTTTCTACCCTTATTTCTTTCCCAACAGCAGCCCCGGCGGCATTTCGTGACGAACTTTGCGCACGCAGAGAGAAGAGAGTCCGGGTTAATCACACCGTCCGGGACTTTCGGCTTTTCCGCCGACGACCTTGTAAGGGTGTGCGATACATATGAAAAAAAAGAGAAAATAGCTTCAGCTGGGACGAGCAATAGAAGTTGACGAAAAGTTCCTGTCGTCGCGAAGTATTCGTACGTGTGCGGAAAAGTTGCTATATTATTATAATGGATCGTGATGTGCGACGATTGATTTGAGATTAGCGGAGTTTCCTGTACTGTCATACCTAATGACACTAAATTTCGAAAGTCGACCCTTTACTTTTCGTATAATAATCAATAATAACGTCGTCAGTCTCTCAAGTTGTAGTAACTTTCTTATAATACCTTAATATATCTATAATAGTATTCGATTCAACTCAAGCTTATACTTGTAACGCGAGACACATCTGGACGCCCGTTTCTTCTTCTGCGTAAACGACCTCTATTTCTGGCAGAAAAGAGGGCAAACGTGAGCGAGTCCCGCCGTTTTGCCGGAGGCGATAGCAATTTTTCCAGATAATAGGTACACCCTGCGCGGCTAACGGAGGTGTGTGCGCGACGCGCTTTTTACATTTTTTCCGTTGATCCTCTTTCCTGCGTGGCCGTATTTTATGCCATAATCTTTTGCCGCGAAAGGGATATACACGCTGTGTTTTTGCGCGTCTTTTATATACTGAAAAGTTATTTTCGATGTATATATATTATTCAAACGACTCGGCTTTTCGCGTTCAAGCTACTGATAACGACCATCTAAGCTTTATCAACAAAAAAAAGTGGAATAACAGAACGATTCAAGCCAAGTAGCCTCTAGCTCTTCGAAGGGATTGTGCAAAATCCGTAGACTCTCGGAATCAACCCCTATCCACGAAATTGCTGGTCCGCCACTATACTCCAGCCACAAAAAGGAAGAGCTCTGCTTTTTTTCTTCTTATTCTCTCGTCGCGTTCACCCCCTCCACCTTTTTACGACAAACTCGGCTCGAATCCTCTCTCGGGACTCGCCTATATAACTTTCTCCTTTCTCCCTTTGCCTCTCGCTTCCGTGCAGAACGATAGAGAGTGAGAAGCTATATATACATGTATGTATATACGTCCCAGAGGATGAAATAGTCCTCGCGGGAATTCACGTCTCTCTCCGTGTGTGTAGCTAAAAAAGCCTGAAAATGCCTGTCCGCCTTTTACACAGTGTGATTTATTCAAATGCAGGAGAGTGTAGAGCGATATCGCGTAGGTGTATACGGTCTGACCATGCTATATCTATATAGTTTAGTATTAGTGTAAAGTCAATCTCTCGTACGCGAGAGTATTTAGCGCTTCTTTTTTTTTGTTATTCGTTTAGTGGTTATAATATACGCACGAGATAGGTCTACACCGCGAGTATCATGGTTGAGAGTGATATATGTATATACGGAAGCTTATTTCGGCAGGAAAAACCTTTCTGCGATTTGGCGGACGCGAAATTCCGGAACGAAAAAGAGGAGCTATAGTTTTCGCGGCAAGAAGGTGTTGAATGGACGGCTCTTTATCTGATGTTCCTAATATATATGGCTCTTACTTTTATCGCACTAATTTTGTATTCATTTCTGAGGAATGTTCGAGAGCTAGGAAAAATATATATGAAACGAAATAAATAAAATGTGTTTAAACCCCTGATAATTGGATATTTACTTCAAAACTCGGCTGATCGAGCTTTGTCCTTTACTTCGTGTCCAGTTCCTTCGATTCGAAACTTGAGTAATTAGAAAAGTATCTCGGGATTCGAAACTTTCATCGAGTTTCGACTCGCTACGGCATCTCTTTGTCTTATCACTCGCCGAGAGCTCTTATATAAAATGAATTAATTACGCGCTGGTAATGAAAATTAAACGCTTCACTACAAATGCACCTTTCGTCGTAATTCACTTCAATATTTATTCTTCCCGCTTTATTTATGCAGAAGAGTAATATTTCATTTCTTGTGACGACGCCTTCTACATTTATCACACTCGCGTGTGATCGAATTTCAAAGAGTTCAAACGCGTGATTCAATTTTTTCCGCTTTAAAAAAAAACTTTTAGCGGTATCATTGCCCTTGCGAAATTCAATTGTCGAGTGGAAAGCGTTGAGTTAATTTTCGCTAAAATTTTCCTCCGAGCTTTCAGTCGTCGGTTGAATACATCTCGTGAACGAATAAGTTATATATGTCAGCAAAAAGTCATAGATTCTATAGAAATGTCTCATTATTATAACGAACAACAAGTCGACTTACGCCGGGAATGACAAATGCTCCTCGTATACAGATTATCTCCTGTTTATCGTCCCCTGAAAAAGGCCCACCGCGGGGAACAATAACCGCAAAAGATGAGCCGTGTCGCATCGTTATTCTAATAAGAATTTATGCCCAGCATCACAGGAAGAAAAAAGAATCTGCAAATCAAAATCAATCCTCCTAGCTTTAATTATGCTCCCCTAAAATCCCCTCCTTCATAAAACGCGCTCTCATTCTTCTCTTTCTTTCTCTCTCCCTTATCTCTCTTGCTCTAAAACATATATAAGCGAGAGCTTTGGAGAAAGAAAAATCCCGCCGGTATGCTCGTACACGAAACGCCACCGCAAAGCGACGACGACCCTCGACTTTATGTACTTATATATATAGGTATAACGACGATCACGAGGGGGAGAAAAGAAAGACACTTTATCAAAACGCTTTCGTCCGTTCATTTAAGTATAGCTCGAACGCAGCACGTCTTCGGTTTGCTCGTAACAAGGATCCTGCCGTGTGACACGAGGAGAGGAAAAAATAATCGGTAGATTGTAATGTCGCTCCTCGGTATTATTATTATTTTTTCCGTTTTAATGAGACTACGGTGGTGTCCGCTTCTCTTGCTGTTTGCGGCTTGTGTATAGGTCAAAGTTATTCCTGTGGCGTTGCTTTTCTCTTTTTCGTTCATAAATCAACAATGCTGTGAAGTGCTGTTTTTACTTAATTAGGTACACAAAGGGCTTGTGAATGCTGTAAAATGGAAAGCTCATTACAACTTTGTTAAGAATCTTTCGTACTTTTGCTGATGTACGGCTCGCCGCGAGATATATACTGTACACACTACCATTGTCCTCTTAAAAAGTTGGCGTTATAGAATTAAAAGCACGACTTGTTTACGACGCGATATCAAATTTTTCGCTTTATTCGATCATAAAAGCGTTTTATTCGAATCATAAAAACGCCCAAATTTTCGAGACACCAACTTTTTCAAGACATATTAGTTTTGTACCACCTTACTGGCATTCAGCATTCCTAAGCAAAAACTTTTTCCTTGCTTGTAATTTTCAATATTGCTTTTTTCCCCCATTATCTCATTTTCAGTAGCTCTAATCCATATTACATTTATGTTTCTCTTTCTTCGTCTCGTGCTCTAACTTGTGTGTATGTGTGCTATGTGATAATCTCTTTTATTCGCTAATAATTTATTTGGTTGCGAAGTAATAAAACTCCTCGTTTTGCGGCCCTCGCTCTCCCTCTTCTCTAAGTCGACGAACGCTCGGCGTTATTAAATTTTCAGTGCTTTTCAAGGACAACGGACGCATTATCTATTATTTTGAATTAATGGCGCATTCGCGCCGATTTCTCCACGTACATCCTGATGTGCTTTCGACGAGTACGAGTGATGATAAATTTTAGAGTATTATTGGATTCTCGTATATTATTTTTTTCAACATTATATTTCATTCATATCTCTTAGTTTACAGAAAATTTTTCGAATTTTATATACAAAATATTTCTTATGTAAAACATGTGAATGGATGTTTTATTCGTTCTCATTCGATCTTACCATCCTCTCTTAAAAAAGTTATGACTGGATGATGAAGATGAAGCCTATAAATGAAGTTAGCGTTGAACGCTGATTGGTCGACAGATATATCCGGGTTAGATGGCGCCAACATTTAAAAGTTAA
>UCOJ01001540.1:0-27371 GCA_900474305.1 Cecidostiba fungosa
CATTGCGAGACTACTACGAATCTACACACTACACTCAACTCCGATACATAACTCGCATCAAACTTTTACTTACGCGCTTAGTCCGCATCAAACTTTTACTTACGCGCTTAGTCCGCATCATAGTTTTACTTACGCGTTTAATTCGCAATATAAATTTTGTTTTTTCTAGTACTTCGAAAATAAATCAAAACATATAATATAAAATATTAAATATTGTTGTCAGGAGAAATCCTGGACAGAATATTTAATTTTTATATTCAACTACGCGTTACAAATTCTTTTTAAAATCACCGCGTAATATACGAGAGATTAAATTCTACTGTTGTCAGCGAAAGTTGGACAGAGTAGTATTTTTCTCCCGTCAAAAATAATTCGGAATTAAACTTAAACTTCGAGAAATATTTTATTTTATCATATTTTATTTGAAATTTTAACGTCATTAGTTATTCTATTCTCATCTCTTCTTTATTTACTTTTTGTTCCTTTATCCCGAAAAACTCAAAAAGAACTCAAACCCCAGCTATTGGCAGAAATGCTAGGCTGAAAAGTGAGTCATCGAATAAAAACCTCATCGTGGTTTTATTCAAAATACCAATCGGTGTAAAAACCGACGTAACACCATCCTCTTTCGAAATTTAGAGCAAGAGTAGGAAGTCACGGACCCAAGCGGCTCTCTTACTGCTCAACCGATATATCCAAAATATCTATATATTCCATACACGTCGAATTTTTCATGTGACTCATGGTCAGAACCATTGAGCGAAAGATCGGCCAATAACAAAAAGCCTCACCAGCCAAGAAACTAGTGAAATAGACCAACGACGTCTCGGAACTTTCGCGATGAACTTCTCAACAACGACTTCTTTTTTTTCTTCACATGGCTCACTAACACAAGCTTCTCCCCTCGTTGGAGGCTTCTCTTTCTTTCCACACGTTTCGCGTAATTAGGAGCGAGATGCCGCTGCGCAGTTAAAGAGAAATCGACGAGAGCGAAAGGATCGTTGCGGCCGAAGTGTGTGGAAGGAATTTGAAGGAAAAAAAGTAGATAGAGAGAAAGAGAGGATATAGCGACTGCGTGGGTATGGGACCACTCGAGCTGCGATCCTGTGTCGGATTAAATAACAGACTCGATAAGCTAAGAAGCGTGAGTAGACGACCTAACGAGTATAGAGGGCAGAACAGAAAAGGAGAGAATTAGGGTGGCCTGAGTTTTCACAAGTGAGTATAATTAATTGCGATGTCGTCGATGTATCAAAGAATAGCTCCTCTACTCCGAGATATAGAATCGAGCCACGTTTTTTATTACGACATAGTTTATACGAAACTACTTGAACAAATAACTAAAATAATAAAGATAAACGTAATCAGATTCTTATTTCAATCTCATCAACAATAAAAACCAAAAAATTCTCCATAAGATCAAAGCATCTTTCATATCTTACGAAAGACAAAAAGTCCTTCGCGAAGTTTCAACTTCAGAACGCGTCGAGAAAGGAAGCGCGAAATTCATTTTTCCTCGAGGGCCAGATCAGCTCGGCTTTTTTATCAGCGGGACGCTCGAGTGGAAAAAAATTTCGTCGAGCCGCTGCTGCAGGCAAAGATGTTAATCGCCCTTGTGAGATGGTCAAGTGCCACACATTATCCCGCTCGAAAATTCGCCAACGTCACTGGCGCGATCAAAGCACATTAACTCTTGCGCCTTCCTTCCGGATATCGAGGAGAGGTACTCACTCTTTTTTCTTCCTATATATATATATATATACCTTAAACTTTTCTTTTTTCAGTCCTCACGCTTCCCTAGCCAGCATTCGTTCTTTTTGTCGCTATCTTTCGAAGGATTTTCTCCCCGGCTTTTTTTCACATTTTCTATTTCGTCCGCCCTCTTTAACCGTCTCTTCGCAAATTTTTTCGGCTCTTTTTACGTCGTTGCGTATATAGCTCTCGTTTTTCAGCCATAATCCTCCAATTTCGCTCGCTCTGTGTGTTCTTCTTTCTTTTACCCAAAAACCACTATTTTATGTCGATCGTTGCGATTTTCGAAAATGTATTATATAAGATCAATATTCGTGTCGATACTGATGAGGAAAACGCAGTTTATTTAAAAACACAATTACATTGTTAACCCGTCCTTGAAAAAAAAAAACTTCATGGTCTAGATAAGAACAAGCGATAAGCTTTATAGTAAAGGGCCTATAAACTAGACGCTCGTTATGCATAACGCTAGGCTAGTTAAGTAGTTTTAATACGAAAATCCACTCAAGTGTTATACCGCGGGCCTGTGATAAGGCACACAGCAGTATTTAAATAGTTAATACGAATTTCTAGTTGAACCCTAGCTGCTCCCCTGATAATTTTCCTCCCGACTATTAAACTCACTTATTGCGTGCGCATCGCTGAAATATTCAAAAACTATCCCGGCTCCCCAAAAAGCCAACGTGAAATCTTCCTCAATAAGCAATAACTACATAGTAGCATATAGCCCGGAGCGCAGAAAAAGCCAAACGTTCGTAATTCCTCACATCATCCCGCTTCCTCGGCGAAATAGAAACAGGAAGATATAACTCTTCCCAGCCCGAAATCACAAAAGAATTCACTGCGAAATCTCACAGTCCTCGGCCCTAAATACGTCGTGCCTCCCTATATTTCGTTACAACCCTCTCTCTCTCTCTCTCTCTCTCTCTCTCTCTCTCTCAGTTCTCCAGTGTCTGGCCGACTGCCAGGTAAGCTTTTATTGGAACGAGGATCTCGAACGAGTGACTTCTTCGCGTTCGCTGCCCAAGGAGCAGAAGATCGAGGAAAGCACTACTCGGGCTCGATAAAACGCCGCGTGTCCGAGCGATTGCAACTCGTTCGTGCGGATGGTTAACCGACGGTAGCTACAACGCGTGCATCGGTGTATCGTGTTTTTTTTTGTCGCGCGCTGGTGTCCGCGAGCGATGGAAATTCAACGCACGTATGCATCCGGGCCAGCTTTTGTCCGGTTCCAATTACGCGCTGCGACAGTCGATTAACCTTGCTCAAGGCGAGTGCACACACTCACGCATGGCTTGGCTCGACAAAACATTGATTTTCAGCACACAGAGACCACTGCAAAACAAGGGCTTGGATTAGCGCGCGCGCGGTCGATCTGGATCTATTTGCATGTATCTAGCTATACAGCTGCTACTGCGCGCGTTATATGCTGGGTATATCTATCGCAGCGTTTGCTCGTATAAGATACGCAATGAAACGCGGCCGAACGGACCCGAGGATGCGTGCGCGTAATGACGCTTTCATAGAGGGATGCGCGGTGATAAAGGTGTATTTAAGAGTGATTTGTCAATTTGATGAGATTTAGAAACGGCGATGGACAGTCGAGCTGCATTGGGTAGCGGATGTACCGATCGTTCATATTTCATGAAAATGAAGCTCGATTTGTTGTTCTTTTTTTTTTTTTTATTTTGAATAGAATTCAACGTTCGCCCCAATTAATTTTAAATTAACCCCAAACTCGAGCGGTCAGTCGTACCTTCCTGAATCGTGCAAAACGAAGCCAAAGCTTGCTCCCTTCCTCTCGAAAGCAATCGAACGCGCCAAGCGAAAACCCTCCATTAAACGATAAACCTATACACACGCGCAGCTCGAATAAACGCATCCGCACACGCACACTCTCGCACAAGAAATGAGAGAGAGAGGGAGAATCGAAATCAATTCGAAGCGCGCTTGCGGTCCTCCTCGATTTTACGACGGTAAACCGTGCGCTCTCCGCGCGATTTCCTACAATGGGAATCGTTTTGCGAAAATCTCCGGGACTTCTCTCTCTCTCTCTCTCCGTTCTGCTCTAAACGCCCACGATACAGCATCATCTCTTCTAGCCGGGACCGACTTCCCCTCCGGCCAGTTTCCGACGTTAAATATTCATGATACGAGACCGCATATCTGGACCATTGTTCTCCGTACTGGTTGCGGGGATGCGCATGGAAATACTGTTGTAGCGCAGCAGCTACTCTCACGACTACTCCGCCTCTGCTCCGTATTATATACATTCCCGATATAAATATACTCTTTTCTCACTCCTTCTTCTTCTTCTTCTTCCTCTCGCTTTCTGCAGCAGTAGCAGTCGGTTTCTTTGCTCGTGCTATTCTCTGGCTGTATCCGCTGCTGCAGCACTGGATAAAGAGAGAGCTCCTACGCGGGTCGGACGATCTTTTGCGAGCTATGCGAGTGTATCGTGCTCGAGCGCGGTATATCTTTATCGTACGATCGTTGCTGAGGTCGCGAATGATATTGACAGTTGGCTTATTGCTGATTCATGAAGGGATTTCAGCCTGCGGATTTCGAGTGGCTGAGATTTGAGATTTTGGCGATTTTTATTGGGTTGATTATTATGAGTGGATATAGGAGTGTTGGCACTGCTGATTGTTCTTGCCTTGGAATTCGCGTTGGCACATTGTACAATATCGTTGTACAATATTGTTGTACTGTACAAAACATTTCATTAGTACAGAATTTTTATAAAGCAAACTGTTTAATTTTTAAGAAAATTTTGCATAGTTAGAATGAAACTTCACTTAGTATCAAAACCAACACAGAAGTTTAATCGATTTTATAATGTACCATTAATGTTATTTCATCGTTTTTGTTTTTTTATATGCATTTGAAAATACGACTTTGGTAAGTGTGAATTTGAGAGAAAAATTTGTATTGGCTTATGCAATAATGACATACATTACAAAATTCAAATTTTGATGAATTATTCCGGAACAGGTGAGTTTAATTTTCATCTACTACTATTACAGTGAATCATATATGAGTCGTAATCGTTCTGCGGCCGACAAAAAAAAAGATGACAACAGCTAAAATAATTGCAAGCAGGCAAAAACAGTTGGAAACTTTATAATCGATATGTATATCCATAACAAAATAAGTTTTTACTCTGTATCAACTGGTATATTTAGCGGGAACTGCTCAGATTTTGAACTGTATTTGAACTGACAACCACCAGAGAACACATCGCGCCCCTCTGTACGAAAAAGATACTTCATATTTCAGAAGCCCCAGGTACCTCTGTCTCGTGGACACCACTTCCAGGGTTCTATTAACAGTTTTTTCATGCACTTAATAACTCCATATTCCAGAAGATGGTGTCTCTGCTTTCGACGCCTAGAGAGGCGTCCACTAACACCGAGTGAGCAGCGCGTGTGAACTTCTGGAAAATTGGCTGTGAAAACGTGTCGCATAATATATTGTTCCTCAAAGTTGAACAGCGTACATTTTCTGTCACTCCTTGAGCGACAGTATTTTGGTCAAAATCTTCTGTTTTTTCAATTTTCTTTGATTGACTTTTAAAATCAAAAGAAAATTATTATACATATATAAATACAGAATTAAACTTGCAGAAATCTCTTATCTATTTTTCCATCTGCCAACAACTAATTTATTGCTACTGACTTCTGATTTTTTTAATCATGCGTAAAACGATCACGCAAAAATCATGTAATAACGCTACCTTTCTTGTAATGTTTGTTCAAAAATAAAAAAGCACTTATTACCAGAAATTATTCACCAAAATCGTTCATTATCAAACATAGATAGACATACAAATCTTTTTTTCAAATCATAATTGTTAAGCTACATACCTCTTTATTAGTTCTCTTATTAGTTCACTTATTCGTTTTCTTCGAAGAGAGCCAACGCAAATAAGGTGATGAAATAGCATTAATAATGGTTTTTCAAATTAAAGTTGGATTCGCGACCTTTTGAAAATTAAATATGCAAACATTTTCTTCAAAATTTCATAGAACGTAGAAGTGATAACATTTGATTCAAAAATATAATTTTTGTCAAAATCGTTCAAGTCTTTAATTAAATGAGCTTATTCTCAGTATTTTTGTACAATACATGAGCCAGCACAAATTTCAAAACAAGAACAATCCAAAACTTAGATTAAAGCCAGCAAAAAGCCGCAGCTCGCAAAACGCCGTCCATTAAGCCAAAACAAAGAAGAAACTAATTACTTAATCGAATCTAAAACTCCTACTCCTTACACCCTCCCCGTCCATCCCTCACTGTTTTCCTCCTCGTTCTTTTCAAGCTCTCGCATCGTCGTCGACAAGCCAACTATACGTACGTACACACTCGTATCCCCCCCCCCTCTCTCTATGCACGTCGCTCCGAGGATAACATTACGCTTATCAGAGCCCGTATGATTGATTACACGGACCGTTTATCTTTATATAATCTCGTCTAAGCGCGTCGCCCCTTCTCTCTCTCTCTCTCACTCTCTCTCGCTTCGTGCTCAGGGCGGTCGTTTTGGAGCGCGCGAAGCCGAACTAGGTTGAGCCACTCGCTGCAGGCGTTTCGTATTATGCACGTTCTATACAGCTGTGTATATATATCTATCGCTTGTACGCGCGAGAAATGGCCGGGAGTTGCAAAGATCGTCGAACGAGGAAAACGGTACAGCAGCACGTGAATTCGCACAGTATCTTTGGACGAGCTTCGGGGATGGCTCGATGGTTCTAGAGGTCATTTGAGAAGAACGTCGTCGTTGTTTTGAAATAGAGAGTGAAGAGGAGCGTGTATACCAGCTACTCACCGAGAGGGTTTGGTATTGTTATAGCAGAACGGAGCTCGAATATGACTCGAGCTTTTTCACGAGAGTGCAAAGTAGCTTGCTTTTTGCTAAGTACTCTAAAGATCTTGAGAATTTCTCGAAAAAAAAAGATTCTTAAGAGGACTTGAAAAATGCGAGTTGGATAAGGGGAATTTCTCGATTTTTAATCCGATGATGTTTAAAATGAACGTTTAGTTTCACAAAAAAATGGCATATGGAAATATAATTTTGCTAAAGGTTGAGCAATCATAAAGTACATAATAAGCGTCGAATAATTTTCAATCTATTAATTTACATCAAGCTTTACGCACAACTACTTGGCAACTTCTCTGCAAAACTTTCAATTTCATCCCAAAGTAAACCTCTTAACTCTCCGGTTAATGCTTCCATAAAGCCAGTAAAAAGAACACAACAATCCCGCAGCCCCTAATCCCCTAAATCAAGCGCAACCCCGCATCACCTTCGCACGCGCCACCATAAATAACGATAACAACATCATCGAGAAACTTACCTCCTCCTTCGCGAAAATTTGCATATACATAACATTTTTTTAATAGCGCGACGAAGCTCGTATAAAGGCGCAGACTCGTAGCACGCGAAAATGACTCCACCGCACTTCTCTCTCTCTCTCTCTCACTAACTCCAGCGGCTGTAGAGGAAACGCGGTTATTGCCTTCAGGCCGTTGACAAGAGTCACGGAGAGTTTGCTCTGTGCACAGCTCTAGTGGGATCTTATCGCAAGAGGAGCGCTAAGTACATATGCTTGAATCGAAGTTAATACGAGCGATAGCATCTTAATGGCTCGAGTCTGCTTCGTACGTCGTAAAAAGCTGCCGTGGGTCGACAAGACCGTCAATGCCTGACCGTAGCGCGACTTTTTCACTTAAGGAGACTACTACTGTGGCCGCGAGTTTGTGTATGTGTATACGGCTTCGTTCTTCTTTTTTTTAGAACACGCGACGACGATCTTGTGATACGAGTTTCTTTGGCTTTGCGCACTGCTGGGAAAATTAGGTGTTTGGTTAGGCGAGTTACTTTTAAGTGAGATGACTTTTTGCTTTTTTTTATTTGAGGCCTGAATGTTTTAGTGTTGCGCTTGTATTTTTAAGTAGTCTATTTGCAATTAACGTCAGCTTCTAAGTAAACCGAGTTGCTTATATATTCTTAAACAAGATAAAACAGTGAATGATTACTCGTGCTTAACCCATTTCTATTGCGTTCAATCAAGCTTAACAAATTATAAAAAACAAAGAAAAAGCATTCACGGAATCCCCAGTAAAAAATGAACTTTTAAAATCACTCGACCGGCCGCAAAAAGAAAGCTCCGCTCAAAACTTTCCCATAACTCTCCTCTCGCATTCTCCGACTGCAAGTCGGAAGTATGTATGTGTGCGTGTGTGTGTAACGCCGCCATATATACGTTATAACGCGTGCACAAGCGTTGGCGGCGGCGCCGGCCGGTCTCCCAAGTCTCACGACGCTATTAAGTCACTTAAGCCGTCTATCTTTCATCTGTCGCGCGCTGCAGCAGCCGTCCAGAGATTTCCGTTGAAAACAAAGCTTCCCTCTCCTCAGTTCGTTAATTGAATCTTGGTAATTGAAAAGGAGCTTTATACTCTATTAAGCTATATGGACTTTGATAGGCGAGCGACTATGGGATTAAATTCGTCTTTGATGATTGTATGACAAGGCTTTGGAAAAAAGAAGGTTCTATAGCTTGACTGAGTCATTGTTAGTTTATACAGGGTATATTGATGAAATGTCAGTTCGCTTTGATGGAGTAAAAAAAGCTCGTGTTCACAGCTTCAATGAAAAGAAACTATACACGAGGCTTTATTAGCCAGTATAGTTCTGAAAAGCTTAACCGCATTTTGATACACCCACGAAAACACGATCCCTCTCGTAAAAACTCCGATGGGTGTATGCATCATCAACTTACAGGCTGTAACAACTCCGCATCCTAGACTTTATTACCCAGTTTTCGCGTGCGAGCTGTGCTTTTTTTCATCGTTCGTCTGCATGCGGCCGGGCTATATTATGCGTTAACTCGCTGAAAGCGTCGCGAGTTTGGGATAATTCTGCGAGAGTTTTTCTCTTAGAGAGAAAGCGAGAAAGCGCAAAATTATGCTTTAACGCACTTGCGCGAGTTAGCCGCGGCTTTATCCGGAGCCTCCAACGTAGAGAGAGAAGCGGGTAGGAAGGGATTAAGTGAAATACGATCTCAATTAATGTTTCGCTCGTAAAGTTGCGCAGTTTCAGAAACTGCTGCTGCTGCTGCTTCTTTTAATGCCTTATATTGTTTTGAATTCGCGGCGCTGCGGGGAGTTGTCGGTCGCAAGTTCTGGTATTTGTGCGTGTGCTTTACTGCTCGACAAGTGGATATATATAGACACTTTTAATGGGACGCTATAATTGCGTATTAAATTTGTTCGAATGAGATTTTCCATGATGCCGCGAGATGAGGCTATATAATAACTCTAGATTATTTCAGTTATTAATTGAACACTATCCACGAGTGGTAATAAGCTATTGTGGCTTGAATCTATAAGTAATTGCATCATTTTCAAGTGGATTGATGAAACGAATTTCATTTGATTTATTGCCTGCTTATAAAGTTGCGAATGATTTGAAATCAGTGAAAGAAAAAAAAAAAGACGAATCTCGATTGTTCAGAAAAAGAAAGAGGTCATTGATGTCGCAACGTGAAACAGCGCTTTTCGCCCTACAGCTATCCATATCTCCGAAATTAGTTGGCCGGATTTAGCGGCAACAACCTCGGTAGCAAGACTGTATAGTCCAACAGCGAAGCTAGTATTCTCTCTCTCACTTCAACCCGGTAAACGGAAGTCTCCTTATAGCCGCGGATTTCTCGCTCGGCTCTCTCTCTCTCTCTCTCTCTCTCTCTCTCTCTCCGGTGTATCCGATAATTAAGGTGCTGGGCGCTAACCGACGATATCTGGATTTACGATAGTCCGACGAAAAGCCATTACAGCGGCCGCCAAGCCGAGGTACACCTAAAATCGCGCCTCCTCTCTCTCCCCCCTATCCCCCTATTCTCGTTGAGAAACTCGCCTGGGCCCATTAATCATGGAGCGAATTATCTTTGATACGCTCGATATCGGATTTGTAGCTCAGTCATTCTGTGTGCTGTGCAGAGACGCGATTCGTCGGCGGACGATGAAAGAATGGAAGAAACGGAGGATCCGCGCTCGCGGTGTTTGATGCACTTTGCCGGAGATGTGCGCGAAATAAAAAAGTGAGTGATTGGTTTCTTGCACGGTATATACATATATACACGAAGACTTTTGCGAAAAACCTTGATGGCTGGTTCGTGTTATACTAAAGTTTTGTAATTTATCGCCGCAACTAGGTTACGTCCTATTCTGCTTTTTGGAAATTCAAAATAAACGGAAGGGGGGAGCTAATTGAAATTTTCAAATTAGGTAAGGTTAACAACAGGCGAAACGTTATGTTTCGATCTACAGGATAAATATAATATCAACATCGGCTATAGTTTTTAAAAGGATTTTCACGAGAGTAGCCAGGCATCCTCGGAACCGAAATCTCGACGTAGAGGTTTCCGATCCGTTTCAGAAAGAAGCAGCATCCTCGAATCTTCAATTTCAAGAATAAAAGTCGTTCAAACCGACGTAACACTAAATAAGGGTTCGGTTGCGCAACTGAGAGAAAACTAAAATATATCTAGCGGAGTTACTAGCGGAGTTGGGCTAGCGCAGCTTAGGCTCAGAAAACTCATTCGAGTGTAGATGAGCTAACAAGATCTTGTAAAACTGTATTGTATTCAAATGATCAAGTTTAATCATTTTTGATAACTTAGCAACCTGTTTTGCTTCTTCACACTACACTATTACAGAAAACATGAATTAAAAAAAAACCTAGTTTAACGCTCAAATAACTATAACGCAAACTTTATACATAATACCAAAAAACAATGCACCCAATTATATAAAATCCAACATAGTTTCAGCAATAGAGCCTCGATATACAACTAAAAGATTCCATTATTGAATCTAAAAGCTCGTGATAACCCTTACCGCCGCATTCGCGCAACGAAGCTAGTGTTCCAATAACCCAATTAGAAATATATTCGGTCATTGTTTCGCAAACCTTATATATACGTATAACACTGAACGCGAGAGCTGTGTCCTCTGGCCGCATTGTGAGCGCGGTAAGAGGGGATTTCCGTGCGATTCGACGTCGCACTATCGCGTCCATCCCCGAGTGCAGATAACAGAGAGGCAGCAGTAGTGCAGCAGAAAAAGAAGAGAAAGAGGAGGGAGGAGGGCGGAATTGGCGTGGGACGAATTAAAAGCCCGATTGTCGTGCGCGATGTCGAAGGCAGGCACATGTAGGACGACGCGAGTGTACACCTAACTGTGCGCAGTCTTTGGCCGGGGGCTATATCTTCAATTAGGAAGGCTCTAGCCGTTTGTGAAATATACCTTCCGAAGCGACGGCGCTTTTATCGGGGAGATTGCGGCAACTCTCGGCCTTTTGTTATCCGGAAGTAGCTTGTAACTGGACTATGCTCCCTTTAGCGGTGTACTGATAGTAATGTAACTGCTGCTGCTGCTGCTTTGTTTGAACTTGATATATAAGAAAAATAATGCAAAAATAATACAAGGGTTGAAAAGTTTAATAGCGACCTGTGTGTAATTGTTGTATGCGCATCACGATACTTCAGAACTATTAAAATGTTTTTAACTCTATTCAAATACTAACTTTAAAGCAGTCGCTAAACTGGAGTAAAATCCTGAACGACTATACTAGCAAAACTAGCGTAGTTATTAGCAAAATAGTACAAATAGTATATGTCAATCGCGTATTTTGAATATTTTAATTCACTACTCTGATAAACAGGCTTCGGAAATCTTTATTTACTGTCAGTCAACCGGCACTCGACTCCTTCTATGTAGAAATACGAATGGGTTCATTGATTGCAAAATAATGACCGATTAAACAATGCCTATAGTTTAACAGAAAATAGTTAAGAAAAAAAAATACATTTAGTAAAAACGTTCATAAAATACAAAAGAAAACCTTTGAAACTTCAAGACACAGTTTTATAAATATCATAGAGCGATTTTTTGCCACGGAAACATATATAATTTCTTATTCTTCAAAAGCCAGACTATACGTGAATCTAAAATTCGTTTAAATATTTAAAACAGTCCATTTATGTGCATAGGAAAGCTAAATCCTTCATATATATAATCCTACAGTCACAAACATCAGAGAACTTTGTCCTTCGGCTTTCCCCGGCGGTCGTAAAACTTTAGGGGGTTTGCATCTTCCAACAGGAAAAGCGTCTCAGCACATAATAAACAGACCCTTCCTATCTAATCATTCGAAAGATCTTTGAGCAGTCACAGATGTGTTTACAGAGCTTGATTTCGCGTGAGAACGGAAAGAAAAAAAACTTCGCTACAATCATGAAGTTATTTCTTTCCATAAAAACAAATAAACAGGATAAAAATTAAAATCATCATGATAAATCGCTGAGAACAGAATCCGTTGAAAATCAATGCATATATATCAATCGATTCAAATGACTATACGGGCACGTATAATATTCGGTCACGAGCCGCTAACTATATATTCTAGGTGTATATGTATACACGCGGTAAATTCAAATTTTCCGATCGAGCATCACAGAGTCCGGATCCAAGCAGCCATACGCTTGGCTCTGAATTATTCGTCTGCTCTACTGCCGCGGCGCTAAGAGAAACAGAGAGATCTCGGGCATATATCCCGTCTGCGGTGTTAAGCGAGCCCCGGTGGCCCAAAATTAAATCCGATGGAATTCCGAAGGCCGCTCTGCGGTGGTGTTAACGACAACGAACGTATATCTGATTGGATTGGTGCAGATTTGCTAGACGCCTATATATGACGATCTGTTATATTAGGTATTTCATTGCTTTTACTTAATTTTCTAGTCCATTGCTTAACCGTATGCAAATAAACTTTTGCTGCTTACGCTCTTAAAACGTGATTTACGGAGTGATAAGTTTTGTTGTTACTCTAAAGTGTAAAAGTAAAATAAATAAAAAAATGTACTCATCTTTCGTCCAAGTCCTAGCAACGTCGAACGGAACCGTCACCTGATGAAGCCGTCGAAAAAACCAATGTAGATGTTCAGCACAGCACGTACATGTTACGATGATCGGCTTTGCGCAAATCTTCTCCATATTTTTCTCAATCTCCGCCTGCAGTCGAACTATTCACTCGCACTACCGATGAGAGAAGCTCCTGCGATCATCGCCGATCTGCGACTGAGGCCGAACTGGCAAAGAGAAAGCAGGGTCCGTCGAGTCCCATTCCCTCTCTCCCTCTACAGATCCGCCTCCCTATACTGTGTCCGCACCCCTGCCGTCTCCCCCCTCTCTCTTACCACATAACAGTATTTCTGTGCCGTTCGAATCGTTATGCTATACTCTAGTTGGACGCTTTTCGAAATTCTGTATGTCGAAATTACAAGCTATATGAATTTTATAGGTAGATACTTGTAGCTATCTTGTGTAATGTGGATTATCATTTTTAATGATTTTTCGTTCATTCAAATTCAAATCTTACAAGACAACAGACAATGAAAATACTTAACGAGATAGATATATAATAAACAAAATATTATTCAGGATGAAATACTCAGTGGGAAGAACTAATAATCTTGAAAGGTCGGTTTCCTCCCGACACTGCAGACAAGCGATTTTCTAAAGTCCAAACACATGGCGGCGACAGGAAGTATACACATGTGTCCTACTAGCATCCTTCTTAGACCACCATCTAGCCTCTGATGCTGCTGCTGCTATAGTCGATATATATTTTCTTCGGTTTTCTGATTTTTCCTAGAATATTCTTTCGGAAATATCACTTTAAAAAAAAACAATAATTCTTACTGTTATTCCTACATAAATTTTTGTTATTTTTTGTTAGCTTATATAGTACACAATCCAAATAATGTAAAAATACATTAGCGCAGAAACGAGAATGGCGACAAACTGTCAGACGTACACTTTATTATACATATATTATAACATGCACCTAACGGGACTCGCAATATACTAAAATAATCACGTTTATGACATCCAGGTATACAAGAGACTCGTAATGCACAGACAGCCACTCCCAACCTATAACGGTTAGGCATAATCCAGCCGTCGCAAAACTTGGATTTTCCCAGCCGAGCCTATATAACGATCGGGATCGGCGCCAGCGCCCATATACCTGAGCTATTCCACTCTTCATCTTACCTAACCTACCACACCTCCTCTTTTCATCTCTGACGTAATATACGACCAAGCAAGAACTCCTAAGGTCTGCACGACACTTTTGCATATAGTAATACACTATTTTAACTTTAACATCCTATATACGTTTCAACTTATTTAGCGTGCAACATGAGTATATTAGAAAGATCTCTTTCACAAACAAGTATAATTTTACTCGCGCGTCGCAATAGCACTTACAAACACTTACACTTTATTTAAAAAAAAAATAGACTGCAGCTCGATTGACATAATCGCTTATAAAATAACCATCAACCATTTAGCATCCCGCGTCTCTAACGTAATAGCATAGAACAGTAATCCCTAAAAAAGCCGGCAATCGTTCGTAAGTGACAAATCTGAAATGTAAAACAGGCATTTTTCAGGCGACAGGCCGATACCTCAACGAGTCAACGCAGCAGCGACAGCAGCAGCAGCAGCAACAACGAGACGAAAAAGCAAACCGCCGCACGTCCGACGTGGACAAATGAAGAATCTCCGTTCTCTCGCATTTCGTGAAACGCGAGCGGCTGCAAAGCCGCACACGATGCTCCCAGAACGACGTAGACGCGAGTGACGGACGTCCGTTCATTTTCCGCGTCAGTTTCTCGCCGCACGAAGACGACGACGACGTCACGCAATTATCGGTCCAATTAAAAAGCTGCAGCGATGGTTGTATAGCGACTATATATATACGACCGAAAAACCATTTCTACGGCTGCACAGAAGCGAACCGAGGGACCTAGACTGAGTTTGTTTGTTCTTCATTGATCAAAGTCTTGCACGTTTATATTTGTCGCGGTTTTCGTTTTGATATTTCTCGACTTTTTCGGTCTTCGAATTCGGCGCGGAGCTCTTTTTCTAATTGGAAAGTAAAATTACACGCAACCCAACGAAACACAGCCACTTTTTCTAATTCTCAGTCAAACGTCTAAAGAGCAAAGAAGACAAAGAGAAATGTTACGTCGGATTTTTAGTTTTTCAACTAAAATCCTTCGTTTTGTTTGTAAGCTTTCCTCGACAAGGAAAGCTACGCTTGCTCGTTTTTAGCCTGGTATTCCTAATACCAATAGGTAGGGTTGAGCGTTTTTTCTGTCCCGATATAAGGAAGAAAATAAAAGGTAAATATATAGAGAGAGTTTTACTAAGAAAAAGAAACGACTTTGATTCAAAATAAAGTTAACTACAATTTCCTGGGTAGAATGCATTTTTTACTTATTATTTTTACTAGTTTTGGAGCCGCTGCCAAACAGGAACAAGCCTGAACAAACCACTGGCAAAAATAGTATAGTTTTTATTCAAAGGGGAAATAAATATAATTCGCGTTATATTTGAATATTATTTCAAGCACAGTGGTAAACAGGAACGAGGCCTGACCTCCTGCGTTAAAATAATATTATTTTGTTTTAAAATTCGAGACACTATTAGAGATTAATTTTATCGGTCAACCGGCACTTGACCCCTACTTCTTAGCGAAAGAAAAGCTTCTAAACTACACAGTGGTAGTATAAAAAAAGCAAAAAAAGAAAGGTATGATAATATAAATTGTATAACTGTTACTTACTTTGTGAATTTGATTACTTCTCAGCAAACAGCAGGACACGTAGACTCGTTCAAGCGAATATATCTGAAAAATGCAAACACGAAAAATTCCAATTTGATATCTTGTATATCATTTTTTACAAATGTATATGAAACAAGTAATCAATGTTGATACGGAGCGCATAAAGTAAGAGAATATTACATTACCAAGTGCGTGTATATAGGAAAAATAGTAAATTGAGACGAAGCGCGCAGAGTAATATGTAATATAAAATAGGCAGACAGAGTGCCAAAGTAATTTTCGTAAATAACCGGCCAGCAGACCGAGTGCCCGGAGATGAGTGATCTCAGAGTGAGCTCCGAAGAAGCAGCCAACCTCCGAAATCAGCCCTCTCTTCTTCTCAAAGTATCTTTCTGGGGGTGTTTCCAATCGGAATCCCTGAAATTTCCAAAACTACGCCTACGCTTGGGACCATGCCCTTCTACTTCTACTCTAAACTCGGGGAGAGGGATTTCAATCCTGTCGATGCGCCGTATTAACCTGCCCTCCCCTTCGCATAAGTAATGAATATAACTAAAGATTTAAACTATCACTTTGATAAATTGTTGTTTTTACAGTACTTTTGATGTATAAATATGATGTATAATGTGTATAACTTAATTTAATAATAATGTAATATATACATATTGCATTTCATTATTATTATTATATATCATAGAACAAAAAACATGCTGATATTTGCAGGCCTATTATTTTATTACTAAAATAGATAATTGGAAAAAGGTAAAAATTATTTTATTATGAAACAGTGCATTATTTAAGAAATGCATCTGGAATATTTGCCCGAAAAGGCTGCACGTGTATCCGGTACTTAAGATTAGGGACTCAGATTGTAGCAGACCTTGAATTTTCGGTGCGACAGATCGCAGATCTCCAGACGACTAAATGCTATCTGCATTTTTACGACTTGCAGCTGAGCCTCGTCGTCTGTATTTTTAGGAAAATGCATACAGAAAAACTCGGTTTGATGTTTTTGGAGTACACAGTATTTTGACTTTTTGCAGTGGTGCATCGTTTTATGAATTTCAAATATTTGACTATTGATACGTTGCGTGAGCACGTCCCAAACAAAAGTTTCCAGTGCATTTTTGTAAAATTGTGATTTTATGTTTTGAAAAATAAATATGAAATTTAAGTAAAATTAAACATCACGATAATGTCCTTTATTAATCATAATTTTAGGAAAGGAAAAAAAAACTTTTAAAAATTGCAATAATACCGGCGTTGTCATAGAAACAACACGCGCGCGGCGATCTTTACGAAGCAGATTCTCCCCAGAGAAACGAAACCCTGTCGTATCCTCGAGAATACGACGAATCTGGAGAGAAACACTCACTTCTCTGTACCTATACCTATACATATACATATAGCGATAGTCCCCGAGGACGCGCTTGAATAACTCCGGAGCAGCAATTATGCTCATCAGCGCGATCACGACGACGATGACAGCGTGTCGTCCAGAACAATACTTACGCAGGCGTTAAGTCGTTGGTCTGAGAGAGCAAATATTCTCTGGTGTGCATATATGTACTACAGACGAGCATTTACTGAGTGGGAAACTCGTGTGTGCAGTTGTCGTCGCGATATGCGAATTATTATAGCTAAGAGCGGTGATATAGGAATGTGGATTTAGAGATAGAGATGAGATATATGTGTGAGCGCGTTTAGTGGGGAGAGATATGTTTTAATAAAATACCAATATAATAACAAACGTCAAAATCGCCAGAAGCATAGCTTATACGTTCAATCCGCAAAGCTAAGATTGTTAACTAGCTCAATATAATTAAACGAACTAAACAAATAAAATCCTCGCACTGCAGTAGGCCAAAGCTTATTTTAATTCAAGCCGGATCGACGCGTATAAATCTTCTCTTCGGACTGTGTATAGGTATATATACCATAAGTGCTTTTTAATTGTGAAGAAAACGTACGAGCCGCCGTCGGGACGCTTCTTGGCACTGGCATCAGTATATGTAGCTATATAGCGCTGCGATATGTATATCTCGGTGGCCAGTTAATTCGAGTGTCTGTTTAAAATATCGAGGCGCGCGCCGCCTCGCAAATCTCGACCCTCTCCAGAATAGCACTACCGCTGCTGCAGCAGCGTAACGACCCCGACGGCACTCGAATTTTCCCCGCGAGTGGAAGCCTGCCAGAGCACAAAAGGCCGAGTGCGATTACGAGCTTCGCCCGCGCGTGTCACACTTTGCGATATTTCCGATATGACTTTTGCCCCGGTATAATTGTACTTGTGGCCAAGAGAAGAGAGAGAGAGAGAGAAGGATGGTATATCCGTATATTATATATTTGAATTTTATATATATGCAAAGCTATACAGAGGAGAGGAAGCATAAAGTTTAAGGGTCGATAAAGCGCGCAAATTTTCGGTCCTCGCTTTATGCCCGATTATGGCTATAATCGTAAAGAGAGCTACCACCGAAGGCTGGTATAACGTATTAGTATACATCAATTTTATTACGCGACGCGCCTATTATATAAACTTTCTATACGCGTTACATTAGATTTGCAAAAAAAAGATCATAATAACAAGCTCTTATAAAATAATTAATTCTAACGCTCTCGCTGATGAGATTTAGGCGAACCATAGATAATACACAGCCCTTGACACGAGCAAAGCAACGCACGACAACATAAATATATCCCCTCGCGCGCGCGCGTCGTAATACAAACCCTCTACTCGTATATATACATACACTTGTCGCGCCCGGCGCCAAGTTCCACCGCGGCAAACGATCATATTCCCATCTCTCGCGTCGTCCTCGAGAATTCCGCAGTCTCGTTTGATTACCTCCTCCGAAAAAGCGAGGGAAAGAAAAATTGTCCCAGTTGCATCGATCTCTGGACGAGCTCCAGAGGCCGATTTTTGTGAAATCTGCCGGGGCTGGCAAGCCGATATCGCCAGCCGCTTTTTATACTGCGGGGGATTCGGCTCTTCGTTATGCTCTAACGCTTTTTGAGTGAACCTTCGTCTTCGACTTCTGGCTTGTATGACTGAATTTTTTTTTTTTTTTTAACTAGATAAATGTGCAGTTAAGGATTTATTGGGAATTTTATCTTTTGGGTGCGCTGCAGTGCATATTACATTTTTATTATAATGCCGAACTGATACGCTGCTTCAAGAGATACATTGATTTTTTAACGAATTTTATTTATAGTTATATGTTATTGAGAAATCGATCGATGTGGAATGATTGATTGCGATGACTCAAAATTATTATAGTGTCACATTTTCAACGCCAAAATGCCAGCATTGTTTATACACTGCACTCCCAATTATACCACGCGCGAATCAGCTAATATTGATATTTCAGTTATTACATTTTCATCATCGCATATATGCGATAATTCTATTACAATTTTAGATTGAACTCATCGCGTACACATACCTACTGATTAAATATTTATAAAAAAAAAACCCTTTCCCCTTTCACACTGTATCAAATATATAAGATTCGTCAACAACTTCGGAAAAAGAGCGCATCAATAACTTGACCGATATTTATGCACCATTTCATTTCACCGCAACACGTTCCGGCCGCTTCGTATAAATATATAGATACAACAAACCCTGGCACGCACATCCAAGCGCATTGTAATGATGTTTGCCGCGTGTAAACAACTGGCCGAACGCGTACGCGCGCGCGTAAACTTCGTCATTATGTATACGACCTGGTATACTGCGGACGAGTTTTACGGCGCCTAAAGTTCGGAGAGATAGAAACGGAGAAAAGCGATGTGCCACACTGTTATATATAATCAAGCGGTGTTTGTGAGCTTACGCAGTGCGTTTTGAGAATCGAACGTTCAAGTATTAATAACGACCGCCATTCCCTACTGTGTGTATAATATATTATAAAGTCGTTAATTATTTTGAAGCGTTGTTATTTCAAAGTTCACAACTGGAGTTTTCCAAGCGCGCGAGATATGTATGGTTTGTAATGTATGCATGCGGCGAACAGTTGAAATAGAGAGACTATATAAATAGTTACGTCGGCTCATTTTTTATTAAACTGCATATTATTTCTGCTGCGAGGGGAATATTATTTCTGGTTTATGATAGAAGTAGTAAATCTTATAGAGCTCTATGCAGATTTTATAGAATTTCGAAAACGCGATCCCACATAGCGTGTGATGAAATTCTATTCTGAGAAATTATATATATACACACCTATAAAGTGTACTAGCGGAATCCTGTGCGCGCTTCGCGCGCTCAATTTCTTTACATGAGAATGCTTTCAGTGTAATGTATTTTTCTTTGATTTAAATATAGTTTTTTTTAAGCCACGTAAATTCGAATCTAATTACTTCAGAAAAGTCTCGAGTACAAGTTATAATAGAAAAAATTGTTAGGTTAAATGTTTCAAAATAAAACGTATTTCAATTTCAATACTTACTTAAAAATTATAGCGCCGACAAGTACAATAGGTTAATAAAAAGCGCGCAGCTCAAAAAAGTAGATCTTGAAAAAACAAAAAAAAATCGGTAATTCCAGGCGGCATCGTCGCGAGCGACTATAATAAATTACCATCATACCCAAAGCTCGCAGGGTATACGAAAACTGCCTCGAGCAAAGTGTGTCGAGGCGCAGACTCCTCGACTACTGCAACCTCATCAAACATCCAAGAACGTTAAATCCGCGCGCAAGTGCCATAAACACGAATTTCTTAGACGCAATTTTCACCCGCGCACGATAGAGTATAGAGAGAGAGAGAGAGAGAGAAGAGTCTTTGAGAAGAAGGCGGCAGCAGCGGAGGCCGTCAGATTTATATATACAGAGAGCCGCTCTCTGCGCGCAAACTTTTTCATTTGGAGCCCAGCCAGAGAAGTTCGGGATCGTCGATAGGAGCTACTGCTGCTCTGGTACTACATGCTTTAAAGCACCGTGTATAGCCGAGTTACGTTATATACACGAGAACGACCATCGTGTCCCGCGCGCGCATCCGTAATTGCTGATGTCTCCGGGGATGGGTTATTTCGAGGTTGTATGTGTGTGTGTTGCTAAGGGGATTGTGTATACTAGCTGAGGATGATCTTACCGGTGAGGCTTATAAGACGGCTATACTGCCGTGCGGGCTTATGAATTCTAATGTGGTGACATCGTGTTTTGCGGAGATAGGGAAAGAGAGCAAGCTATTTTCTGCGCTCCTTGTGTGAGAACTAGTCTGTAATTCGTTAGTTGGGATAATTTAAGTACTTGAGAGAGTTTAAACTTGGAGTCGAGCTGGATTCAAGAGGATAGTGTACCTAAAAACTAAAGTCACTTATGTATATCTCGCAAGAAAAACAAGTTTTTTAGTAAAAGAATTCAATAATTTAGAAATGTATAGTATCAATCACCGAATAAATCAAACATATCACAGAAACCTTCGAACCGCGCCATTACATTTCCCTGAGCAATCTGGTGCCCTTTGGTACCTCCTCAAACTTGCCTCCCTTTCGTTGCAAGCACAACTCTAATATAGCAGTCCACCCCCTCATGATGCTGCTTGCTCACCTTTCCTCTATACACGTCAACTCACAAACATATATAATCAAACGCTACTGATAAGTAAACAGTGAAGTAACTGATGGCGTAAATACAAACTTGGCCAATCAAAGCGACGATCGGTGTATAGCTATATTTTTAAATGTGTCCGCAATCTTTATGAGGGACATGCGATATTGTTCTACTATGTACACTACTGCGACATCAGAGGGTTAAGTAATTAATTCTGAAGTCGCGAACGCTAACGACGAGCCTGCATATTGAGCGATGCGTCGATTAGATGATGTTGCAATTTCTTCGAATTATTTGCGCGCTGTAATTTATGGGTTCGACGGACCGCAGAAAAACTCGAATGTTCACGCGAGGGCTTGGTTATGCTGTTGCTGGAATTCATGTGGAGCTGTTGCTGACTAATTTCCCTGTTTCGCGCAAACAAGGCGATTATTCATGCTTTAATCGAGAGAAAAACGAGGAAATCTGATAGTCACGCGGTGATTGAGGCCGATGATTTTCATTGTCATTTTGCACACGCGATGAAATTTTATTGCTTTTTTTTATTCTCGCATGATATTACTATTTGTAATAAAATTACAAATAGTAAAGCATTTACAATTTGTAAAACTTTGAAATTAATGAAAAATGTAATACAGTTGTAGATTAAAATATTTATCTATATAAAAAATTTGTAGTAAAAACGTTTACCAGTCAGCCAAAGTCTCCGTTTATTTCATCACAGACTTATATTTTTTCAATCTCGAGTAAATAGAAAATTCATACATATTCTATACAAGCAAAATGCTGCTGCATCTACAATAATAAGCCGCACACGTACTAAAGAAAAACAATCCAAGGTTGCACTGACTCTAGAGGTATATAGATACTCCATTTTTTTCTTGAAAAGCATATCACGGCCGGTCATCTCTGAGCGCAGAGAGAAACTCGTAAAAGAGAAAGTCCTTGCCAGGCGCCGCGACGACAATCGCATTGTTACTAAACAAATACCAAAAACGCAGCACGTATGACTGGCCACGTTTTTTTGCTACACGCAGCACGTGCTCGACAGACACTGACCAAAAGCCTGCAAGCAGCCTCTTTTTTTCAAGGGTATCTCTTCCAGATGTAAGATATCCCCATCCGTCACAGTAGGGAACCTATGGCTTCTCCAACTAGAGGAAAATACTAGGTATACGCATAGCCACGTTTTTTTGTTTTACAAGTTTAGTAATGTGTCTACAAATCTTATCTTATTGCTAACAAAAGATAGATTTAGGAAGTATGTACATAAAAATTCGATTTGCCGTCTCATCAAATTAAAAAGAAAGAAATCTTCCGCTGTAATATAAACGCATACCTATACAGCACACTTTTGTCAAGAATTTTGCTATACTAAAATTTTGCACGAATCGCCCTCGAAATCAAATACCAATAATCGAGAGCGCGCTCATGCAGGTATATACATATAATCAGCAGGAGTGGTCAATATAACTCGGCGAACCAATAAGAGCTCTCTCTCTTCGGCTCTCATACACAAATACTCACACGGGGGGGTCAAGCGCGCCTCTGTGTGTTTACACGAGAGCGAAACAACGCGGCAATTTTAATAAGGGCAATAATTCAATTATTTTGCGTCGTCGCTCGCTCGCTCGCGCGATGCAACGGCTTGCACGGATCCGTTCTAATTAATAGGACGGTAAAATCGATTATTTGACCGCCGACGCGTTAAATGCCATCGAGCTATCGTTAATAAAGCATTATCGCAAATAAAAGGATGTTATATATACATAGCCAGACTCGTCGTTCGATTATCGCTCGAGAGTAGAACGCGAGACAAAGAGTCGGCAAGATATAGTAATATATATTCTGTGAAATGAAAGGGTTATTTTAAGTGCACTGCAGTACAGAGGGAAAAAGAATTTCCAGGTCCTTAAGATGGCGAAAGAAATTCGATCTCGATGATTCGATGATTACGGGCTTATATTTGCGTTATGGACGTTTTAGCATTATGCTAATTTGTATAAATCTGCGTAATTGTACGCTCGATCTATACTGATGGTTATAATATATACATATAGTACTCGATTCGCGATGCAGCCAATTCCCGTTCTGCGCAGCGAAATACGATAGCATAATTGCGCTGAGCTCGATTAATTAAGTTATATTTTCGGAAGAAAATTACATATTGTATAAAGAATAATTTATATTCTGTGAATTTCATGAAATGAAATTATATGTACATTTCAGTAAATTAAAACAAGTTTCAAATAAAATAATTTTTTATGTATATATAATAATGATTCAAAATTAATCAATTATGACACTCAAACAAAGCGAGATCGAATTTATAAATATTAGGTGAAGCTTTCACGCTTATAACATTATGAATAACTCGATACAAAAAAGAAATATTGCTACCGGATCTTGGTTAAAAATATAGATATATGTGTCCGTTTCACTCTCCGTCTCTCTCTCCTAGATTGTTTTTCTGTTAGCACTCTTTGTTTTTCCAAAATAACCGTTCCATACACTTCTGAAGACTAAGCTGGAAGCCTTATAAGCTGCAGATATAATAGCGCACACTATAATAATACCCGAGGGCTCGTCCAAGGGTCGGTCTTCAACTCGAGCCTAGAGTCATAAATATTAGTAGATTATGCACCTCGGGAGTAAAAAAGTATACGCACTGTGTGAAAACTCAGCATGTTTGTCCACTTCACTCCTGTGGTGTATATAGGTACGCTTTTTTTTGCAGTATGATAAAATCTTGGTTAAAAAATTATTCTTGGTTCGAAAATTTAAGATCGCATAAAATTTAATTAATCACCATCCAAACAGAGCTATACACCCTGAACTATTGTTTATAATCGGCATCGAAGAAATTTTTAAAAGTAATAGTACAGCAGCTACCTGAAATAAGGAGTTCTACCTGAATGCTATAGGTCTACTTGAACCCCCCTTATAATCCTCTGCTGCAGGGACAGGAATGTTTTTATATACCCCGACTCTATCTTCCACTATTTATTGCCACTTCTATTTACCCATACCTACCCTATAAATGCTTGAGGCGACTTCTTCGACACGTATCTGGTCAAGATGCGGTGCATTGGGAAAATCCAAAATTTTATAACTTTCTCCTTCCCTTTAGTTTAGAAGTCTACATGAACAAAACTGCAAGTTGTTATAGAGCGATAGGCAGTAAACTTGAAGTATCTCATTGAACCGTTCACAGGGTTTTAAAAGATGAAAAAAGGTGTCTTCTTATAAGAGTATTAGTAAAGTTGAAGGAGTACAAGTTGATGATTGCTCGCCGGAAAGAAAAAGTTTTTACGAATAGTTTGTTAGTCAAATGGAAGCCGATCCGGATTATATGGTCGACGGATCTTGTGGACCGAAGAGTGTACTTTTACTATATACATACGGTATTTTTTGATAATCGATATGCTACTAATAAACAAGTAGCTTTTAACAATCGATTTTCTATTCACGTATGGGATAGATTGCTAGTTGATCAAATCGTAAGTCGATATTTTATTCTTCAATATTATACTGTTATAGTTTATACATGCGTTTGTAATCAATCATTTAATAATTAATATTAACAAATGAATGACCAGGCCTATATTTGTATTTATTACAACAAACGATCTGCCCAATTTGCTTAATCCCGAAAATCTTGGAGAGGGTCTATAATATTTTATAAATAAACATGTAATTTTTAGAAATATCAAAATACATTATAAGAATAAATCTTGTTACCGTTACCCTTGAAGAAACTCTTTGTCACACACCCTACAAATATTTAGTTTACAAATCTAAAATCGTTATAATAACGATTGTATATATTGATAAAAATTGATTCATGTAGATCGAACAATATGTATAATACGATACAAAAATATGTATAAAAATTGAATTGTCAAGCCACTTTGTCACGACATCGTCGCAGCTGCAAAAGCTTATACAACCTTAAAAGCTTATCCATACACCCCTTTAACTTGGTAATCAAAATACAAAAAAGCGCTCGATATTCTTATTTCGATTGAGGCGCGCTTAAAGCCATGCGAGAAAATAGCTAACACGTTTAGCTTCAGAAAAGCCAAGCACTTTTGCAGAGCTTATACACCAGAGCTGTTTAACAGCAAACAGCAGGGCTCGAAGCGATCGCGCGAAATTCGCTAGAAATTGCATTTACATTCGATTACTACTACAGGAAACGCGTCAGCCCGCATACGTGCAGCTACTTCCATATATATACATACATATACAGCTATTCCTCTACATATGTATAGTCGATACTGCACAGTATAGGTACGAACAATATCTCTCTCAGGGGGTGCGATCTAAATCGGACCCCGTTGTTTATAGAGACATAAAATATATACATATATATTGTGATTCTGCGCGGCTGCGCGAGCTTTGGATCGTCTATTGGCTCCGACGACAGCTGACGGGATACACCGCATGTGTGTTATTTGCATTGTTTTATTAAATCGCGATGCCGCGTATAATACTTAATAATTACACGCGTATCACCGGGTCTGTTGCAATAATCCCATTTAAAACTACAATACATGATTTGTTTGATTTCGTTAATTAAGCGGCTACCTGCTGGTCGAGTAGTCAATCGTGTTTTTGCAGTAATTTTAATGAGTTGCCGGTATATCGTCGATTTTATCCTGTACTTAATGACTTAATAAATGCTAATAAAATTTATTATTTATTATAGATGTATATTATTTGATGATCAAATTAAAGCGTTATTTAAACATCAGTGATATTGTTGAATTTCAAAATTGTAGAGAATATTCAAAATATCATTATTACATTTAAATTATTACCCGCGTTAACCGTACATTTGTAAACGAATTATTGTAATTGAACAATCAAAATCTGTTAACTCTATATCTGAATAAAACGCGTATATACAGACATCTCAGTCGATTTCGTCTTTATCATAAGCCCAAATACATTCATATCAATGCATAAATATACGACCGCTAATTACAGCCCATAAGAAAGTTGCTCTCAGCAAAACCTTCGAAGCCCTCAGTTTAGAAACTAAACGTTTTCGCTTTCTCTTCGCACGCCTGCATCGTCGCGTCGAATCCTTGGCTTTCCAGCCGCACATATGCTCATTGTTAGAAACGTCGGGAGAGTTGCAGTAGCAGGTGAGCCAAAGCCCGCACTCACGGGCCGAGCGCAGATTCTCAAGTTTGATGAGTTGGTAACTAGTTTCGGAATCGCGTGTGCCTGTCTATGATCTTAATTGAGCATCAAGCCCTCTGATATGCCCTTCTCCCGGTCATCATCATCACCATCATCATCATCATCATCATCGTGACCATATGCGTGCGGCAAGCCAAATCTTAACGTACCAACATCAGGCTTTTCGTAAACGATTTACACGCTTTGCAAACGATTATTACAGATGCGCCCGAGTTTGAAACGCGTGCGAGAGGATTTAGTCGGATTTGAAATGCCGAGTGATTTTTGAGAAAAATACATTTTTACAATTCTTCAAATCGATATGTTTTATCTTTTACGGAATCCGAATTCTCGATAAATTTTCAATTAAACCTACATCATGACCGAAATCAATACAAACACGACGCCTGCAGCGCATACAAAAAAAGCCACATGACAATCATTCGCTCGTCTCTCCCCATACCAGAGCTAAGTCCATCTATACGTATTATCCTCCGAGCGAAAATCTTAACCGCAAAAGGGGGGAGGGGGGGGGCGAGAGCATTTACGTCGCGCCGTAAAACTCGCCATAATTTCGAGCGTAAAACTTTTCCTATGTATATATACATAGATATATACTCTCTTGAGCGCTGCAGCCCGAGTCTGCCGAATCGTTTGAATTTGAAGCGACTCTGTGTGTATTGGTCGCTGCATGAAACTTTCATGACGAACGCTCTCGAGTCGTCGTTGTCTCGTACATAAATTGGTGCGCGCGAACTGCATGCAGAGACTCACTTCCTTTTTCTTTATTTGTGTACTCGCGACTGTGCATTTATTTTCTGATAGGTACTTACAGTAGCAACTGGCAGAGCGCGCAGTCAGCTTTTCTGTTTGATTAAGCGTGTAATGGATGCTGTATTTGAGTGTTTATGTTTTATTTAGAGTTTTGTTTGGTTTGTACTTGAAATGCCTTTTCATTGAGAAAATATTTATTTTCGCTTCTTTTTTTCTTTATATTTATGATAAAAATTAATATTAACTAAAAAAATTAAGTAATTTTGTTCATTTTCATAGATTAATTTCTTGGCTCTTCTTTTGTTTTCTTTGCAAACTTCTCAAAAGCTTATAT
This sequence comes from Cecidostiba fungosa, assembly GCA_900474305.1. Taxonomy (NCBI): domain Eukaryota; kingdom Metazoa; phylum Arthropoda; class Insecta; order Hymenoptera; family Pteromalidae; genus Cecidostiba; species Cecidostiba fungosa. The sequence goes on from UCOJ01001540.1 coordinate 27,301, forward strand.
TCAGCGGAACGACCGATGTCGCGTATGTATGTACAATCTGGAATATATATATATATATATATATATATATA
>UCOJ01001541.1:0-27459 GCA_900474305.1 Cecidostiba fungosa
ATATATATGTATGTATGTGTGTGTGTGTGTGTGTGTGTGTGTGTGTGTGTGTGTGTGTGTGTGTGTGTGTGTGATTTGAATAATTTTGAAAGAAGTAAGTTTGTAAGCACCTGCGAGTCCTGGATGTGTTGACACCTCTAGGTGGATGTGTTATCCGCCGATTCCCATGCCGATTGGAAGCTGATTCATCAAGAAAACTTATTAAATCTCTTGGTCCACTGCGATGCTCTAGAGTTAAATGGCCAGCAATATCATCCGTAACAAGGTTTGGCTCACCACCAGGTAAATATGCACACACTGGACAAATCTGTAAATCGTCCAAATGCATACATTAAGAAAATAAAGTTAGAAGAAAACTAAATCTATTTAAAGATGGCCTGTAGAATTTTTAGGTTAGAATATATTTTTGTGTTTCATTCTTGTTTGCAAGATCACTTAGTCCTTTGCACAAGTTTTATTAATTCTTTTATCATTATGCATCAATACCTGATGATATTTTTTGAATGTTTCCCCAAACCCATATTTTAGTAATTAATAAAAAATTGAGTGCATATGTTCATTATTGATAACTATACTATTTATATAATAGTTATTTATGTAGTACATAATTTATTTCATCCTTATTGTTTAACTAATTTTTTTGAAATAGTGAAATTTTTATCTGTTTTAAGAACTCCAATAAATACTTACTGATGTAAAGGAAAAAGATTATATTTTCATAATTTATTTGCTAAAATGGTCTTTGATATTGAATATATTAATGTGAGTTTTTTTTATATAAAAAGTATAGTTCAATTTATTTTAAAATGAGTGTTAATTACTTATTTAGGAACTATTGATTTTGGTTAGGTTGTATATTATATATTGAATGACACATATCAGTAAACTTTTGTTTTATTTAAAATTGAACATATCTAACCAATCCAGCGATAAATTATAATGGCAAGTGACCAAAAGACAAGTTTCACCCTTAATTTAGATAATTTATCTGTAAAGCAATTGGTTTTCTTCCTATTTGCCATGTACATTAAAGCAATGAGAATTAGTACACAGAGTTAAAGTCAAAGTTATCTGACAATTAAACAATATTTAGCAACTATACAATAATAACCTAACTCAAATGAATGCCAGGTATAATAATTAAATGTAGAACTTTACATACCACTTCAAATGAAGTATCGGGATGATCTGCAGCTACATGCTCCTGTAGTGTTGTTTCTGTGAATCCCATCCTTGTGCAATATGGACAAGTTAAAGATTGAGGCTGTTCAATGCTCACTCCTTCACCTCCATAGTAGAGTTCTAACATTGAACAAAGAAAAAATGAGTAAAAATGAAATGAAGGATATTTGCAATGACTACTTATAAAGAGTCAAATATAAGTTTTACATTATATGCATTAAAACGAGTTTGCAAACACAGCTTGAATCTTCAATGTAGGTATAAATAGAATGGGACAATAATTAACACCGGAATTTTTCTTATGACATTCTAAAAATAAATGAGTCATAGGTTTACTGGAAACATCCAATAAACAAGACAACAAATGCATGATTATTAATTACCTTGACCAGCAACTAGTAAAACAAAGGAAATAACAAAAGATTTCAGATTCTAAAACAAGTATCTTTATAACGTAAAATCTCAAGAGAAAGATGGATAAAGGCCAGAAAAACTCTGTCCATGGCGCAAACGTGCAAACATTGGCCAAAAGCCAAAAAGTAAAATACCCAAAGAACAAGAGGATAAAACAGATCGACTTCGTCAACTCATGAGAAGTATTAAAAAGAGCAGAAATTATCAATTGACATATTCAGAAATAAACTGTTGCCTGTTTGTCCTTGCAAAAATGACAATGTGTCTATTTAACAACAGAAATCTCACTGTACAATAAATGATTATAAACATATAAGCAAAAGAGAGCAAGGGTAAATCTCCTGCGCAATGCTTACCAAAATCTGATCTGGTGAGGATGCACTGCATGGGATGATCAGCGAGATGGCGAGTGGTGCTGGCACCACCCTCATAGCAGCTGGCACATAAGTCATAGTCATAGCACACTAGGCACTTGTATCTGCGACCCCGAAAATTTCCCTTCATGCAGGAGTCACAGCTTACCCCTGCAAAATTAAGATAGCAATTGTCATTTTCTGGCCGTCACAAGCAACCAGGCCACGGTCAGCAGCAGCCAGAAGTGGAGCAGGCAGTGCATTCGAAAGCCTGCTCCAATCTACGACTCCGGGGCCAATCGTGCCCCAGCATAACTGCCAAGGCTGGCAGTTGGCTTTACGTTGAAAATAGATGAAAAAAGGAACTTTAATTTCCTGATTCATCGCGTGCTGCCATCTGGCCTCTGACATTAGCCTGTGCACAAGGAGTAAGAGTAACAGAGAGAGATAGAGAAGAAGAGAGAGAGAGAGAGAGAGAGAGGGAGAACCAATTCCTCTCCATCTCCATCTTTCTCTCACTGGCATTTCTCTCGCGAATTCCGCACGTCACCCGGAGGCCATTGGAAACTCACCAGGAGTCATCGTTACGAGCTCGTTCTTCCGAGAGGGAGGGGGCGAGCCCTCGCGAGAACGGCTGGCTCGATTCTCAAGCGCGCAAGAAAGACAGAGATAGAGAGAGAAAGGCCATCTACGTACCATCATGTCGACTCATTTTCCGTGTAGAATATCATATACGCTGGCGTGTCTCGGTGGCGCACGAGGGTTTCCGCCCTCGTGTGCTAGGGGTTGCTCGCTTTCTGCAGTTGCGTCGTCGAAGGCCGACGATCTCCTCTCTCGTGTTGCTGGCACCTGAGCAGTAGCTCTCTCCGCGCGAGCGACACAACACTCCGTATCCACACTCCTAGTCGTCGGGCGCAGCTGAGTTTCAGCAGCAGTACACTTAGTGCAGCACCGATGTCCTCCTTCAGAGACGACGACTACTGTGGCTCGCTGCTGCAAGCTAAGCCTTCTCCGGGCGCAGCCAAAAACATGGAAAAAACCTCGGCTATACTCTGCTGCTGCAGGCTGGCCCCCGTCTCTTTACCGTGTTGTACGCTCTCTCTCTCACTCTCTCTCACTCAGTCACTCACTCACTCACTCTTGCGTGTATACGTATATTATACCTATATATATACGCGCTCCGTATCCGTGTGTTCACTAGTGCGACCGTCGCGCTCTGGCTATAATATATATATATACCAGTATTACCCTAGACACTGCCCTGCCTCTCTTCGACGCGCACCAGGTGTAAATCACTGCACTGTTATATCCTGACGACGAGCTGTACAACACACGCACACACACAGTCCTCTCCTCTCGAGATGTAGGATGTAGGCGATGTAGCGTTCGCGCGCGCGCGAGTGTAGAGCTCTCTCTGGGGTCTATCTCTCCGCGGACACGAAGAGGAGAGAAGAGAGAGAGAGAGACTTTGTTCGTATGTATATATTTATATATAGTTGGCCACTGCCAGTGCCACTGCGAGTGCTCCGCGCACTCACACAGCCTGAGACAAACGCGCCAGCGAGAGAGAATACGTGTGCAGATACTTGGAACAGAGAGGGAGAGAGAGACGGCAAGTGCGCAGGATTTCTCGCGGCGGACACACGATTATTGCGCCCCTTCCTCGACTGGCGGATCTTCCTGGATCGAATCGCGAAAATGTGTGTGTATATTAAAAGATAATAATCTGCGAGAGAAGCGGTTAGGTATATGATGGAAACGTGAAAACTTTTGGAGCTTTTGAGCTTGCGGGTAATTTTTTTTTTTATTTTCGAGGTTATTTTTGCTTACTGTTTTTTTTTTCTTATTTTAAGATCGCGAAAACGGGATCGTGAACCGTTCGAGATAGGGGTTGAAATAATAACGCTCTACTTTATCGGCGGAGCTGGTTTCTTGTGAATTATTCAAATTCACGAACTCGCGGTTGCACGCTGGGATTTCGAAGCTTTTTTTAGAGCACGTATTCTGTTATGTAAAAGTAAAGGTGATTTCGTTTTGCGAAAATTGGACGTTCGTATAGGATGCATTGGAGATTGGCAACCATTTTTAAAAAGGTTAAATTACTGTTGTCAAATTGCTAGAGTTTACGCTATATCGTTTCATACCTACTTATAAATCCGTAAATATTCGTCATCGTTCATACACATAGATATATATATACATATATAACAATAGCTCCGATGGTAAAACAGCTGCCAATATGATATCAACATATACATATATATATATGAATAAAAGGTATTATTCATATATTTAGGTTCACCTGTCTAAAATATGAGACAAATTTTGTGTAATATATACTATCAAATTGATAGTCCGATTCAATACTTATTATATATGTAAGTTTTGCATCCTTATTTGCGCAAAACGACTGAGATGGTTTGCGATAAACGTAAATTGCTTCTCATATTACAATAAAACCATAATACATTGAGCTTACATTGAAAAAAAAATATCGATTTTATTTACTTGTATAAGTTTAGAAGCGAAAAGGTCATTTGTTCAATACATTTATTAATTATGTGTAAAGTGACACTGCTTCGATACAAAGAGTCTAAGTATATCTCATGCATAATCAGCATAATCCCGCGACGAATGTCACGTTGATCGCGCATGATGATAATGCAGCGCGAGTGCGCCTGAGATGCAAAAATTGTTTAGTATCGAACGATACTTTGTCCGACGCGCGATGTCCGTCACATATCGTAAAATAAAAGTGTACTGCTGATGAATTGATGATGCGCATTTGCAGGCTGATTGTTTCGAAAATTCGTATTTGAACTTTCACCGTGACAAGCGTTTTTCCACGTACACGTGCGTGCGTGTACGGGCAGTTGCAGATAATCTTTTGGTCCCTCGTTTCGCTAATACAGGTATTTATAATCATATTCTGAATCTAAAGGTTATACAGATTTCATCAGCTGATAGGCTTGATCGCAAAGTCTAAAAATTTTTCATAGCATTATAAATAAGTATGTCTTCATATAGTTGAATGTTTATAGTGTTGTATGTATAGAGTATACTAGACATGTCACTCTAAGAATAGGATAGTCTTTCTCCAATTCTCAATTTCTCATCTCTATATAGTATAATTCTTATATAATGGATTTTTTACAGTATCTAAATCAGGAAAACAGCTGAGATGAGTTCCTCCAATGGTGACAACAACCCTCAGAATGGAAGGCGAATGCGATGTGAATATTTGGTTAAATTTTGGATTATCTGCGATGATTGGTTGTAACTGACACAATCATTTATTTTCACAGAATTCGAAGAAGTCCACATTCCAGTGCCTTGGGGCTACATAAGCGGTTAGTATTTGTTTAATTCCATTTTGCAACTACCTCCACTCTCTGTTTACACATGATTATCGCAGCTGTTAAACGAAAACAGTAGAAATGAATAGATTTTTTTTATTGTCGCTTGTCATCGTACATTGTTATAAAAAATATAGGCCAGTGGTGGGGTCCATCAGATGTACAGCCAATTCTTGCACTGCACGGATGGCAGGATAATGGAGGAACTTTTCGGAATCTTGCACCTATGCTTCCAGAAGATGTTTCTATTCTCAGCATAGATCTTCCAGGCCATGGCCATTCGTCTCACTTCCCAGCAGGCCAATTTTACTATATATTTTGGGAAGGTGTTATTATCCTTCGTAGAATTGTTAAGCACTACAAGTGGGATAAGGTTAGCTGATGAGACTCAAAGTACTAGCTAAAGGTTGCTTTGTATGTGTAGGATGTCTAAGCTTGCTAGGGGATACCAGTTTTTGTTTTTTGAGCTCACAAAACTTGCTCCGACACTAAAGATTGAAAGAACACACATGAAAAATAATCACAAGAAACTACTATCATTAAATATAAAGCTTCAACTTTGTTCCCATTGAATGGTCTTAGGTATATCATAGTATTCAGTAGACAAGTGAAAAAAGTTGCTGATTTTACTTCTTGTTTCTGGATATTATGAAGTCAAAATTTCACTTCAAGCCAAATACATCTATCACTAAATGAATTAAATGTTTTTCAAATTCAGTGTATCACTATTGCAAATAATTTTCAATGTTCTTATAAATTTTGTAAATATTTTAATATTTTACAATATTGAACAGATTCTTTTATAATTCAATAATATACTCTTATAAAATAATTTAGCATTATTTTAATTTTTAACTTACACAATATACATCTTTCATTCACTACCTAACAGTTGAAATAATCATGTTTGTCTGGAACCCCTCAATAACCAAGTTCATTATCCGCAGGAAAATGGTGGGGTCCAAAAGAGGTACAGCCAATCTTAGCATTGCATGGTCGTCAAGATAATGCAGGCAGCTTTGATAATTTAATTTCATTAATGGATAAAGACATTTCGGTGCTATGTTTGGATTTGCCAGGTCATGGTTTATCTTCTCAATACCCAAAGGGCCAGTTTTATTATGTGCATTGGGAGGGCATCATTCTACTCCGTAGAGTCATTAAACATTACAAATGGAACAAGGTTAGCTAATAAATAAAAGTAAAGAAAACATATTCCATTGACTAAAACGTTTTCTAAAATCGGAGCAAGTTTGAGATTTTTATAATTTTTTTTATTGCTATTGGCAGACGATACAAAGTACCTCTTTTGATCTTTTTGTTTATTAAACAGATGCTAAATTTTTAATTGTATAATTCCTACAAATTTACACTTTCCTCTAGGTGAAACTTCTTGGCCACTCACTTGGAGGTGCAATATCTTTTCTGTATGCAGCAGCATATCCAGATGAGGTGCAATATGTGATAAGTTTGGATATAGTCAGCCCTAGTGTCAGGGACATAACGAAAACGGCTGGGATAACTGGTGATCATATCGATAAGTTCCTCAAGTATGAAACTCTCACACTTGACAATGTGCCTTGTTATGAATACTCCGAAATGCTAGATATAGTTGAAAAAGCCTATGGTGGCTCCATTACTAGAGAAAGTGCAGAAATATTAATGAAAAGGGGTATGCAGCCTGCACTTATTCCAGGGAAACATTATTTCAGTAGAGATCCTAGACTAAAGGTTAGTATACATTTCTTTACTCGTTTAGTTTAATATTTTAAAATTGAATAAAAAATTAATGGGATATGATTTTTATTTCTTAGGTTTCACTATTAGGAATGTTATCTATGGATTTGGTGCTAGCTTATGCATCTCAGATTAAGTGTGCCTACTTAAATATTCGAGCTGTACCTGGAATGGTATTTGATCAACCAGAAAACTACCATAAAGTTCTGGATGTCATAAAAACGGTATCGCGGAAGTTTGAGTATCATGAAGTAGAGGGAACGCATCACGTTCATCTAAACAACGCAGAACGAGTAGCTCCAATTATAAACAAATTTATTAGTTCTTAATAATAAGAAACTTAGACGCCGTAGAGGCTCGAACACACGGCGAAGAAATATATTTAGTACATATTGCAAATGCAAATGGGTTAAGGTTTTCTTCCGTTAGTCATAATTTATTTAATTTCATGACGAAACGTTGATTGTTTCGATTCCATTTAGAGAATTTATTTGTGACCTTTTCCCATTTATCTTCCATCGTTTTGAGAGCGCATTGATTGCGCTTTGTTGGTATGTTTTTTTACGTTAATTAGCAACTTAATACTGTTACATTTAACAGTAAAATGCTTATTGTAATAAAATATGTGAAGTTAAAGAACATTCATTGTTATTAATTTGTTTAATAGCTGTGTTATACCTGAAACAATGTCTTTTTTGTGATTAGTACAGTTTTTTATTTATTTTATTAATTTGGTTTTTGTATTGAACAAAAACCAAATTTTTTATTTAACTATTACCTGTTAGAAAAGCTGAATTTCGATAGCCACAAATTGTTATTAACTGCATTTTTCCAATTTTTTAATATGTTTTTTTTTGCTATTTACGTTTATTGAAACTATTGTTACATTAATTTTTCCTATATTTTATATAGGAAACGTATAAAATGTATGCGAATAAGAATTATGGAGCATTTTATTTTATTTGGATATATATAGGAGGTATCTTTTTTATTTAATACAATTTACAGTTTGCATGTTCAAAGAGTGGCTTTCAATTTCAAGCGAAATAAAAAAAAATATCAAAAGGTTTATCACTATTGCACTAGTATAGACATGACTCATATATTTCATTAAAAATGTATTATTATGAAAATTCGAAACCACACAACGTGACTTCTCAACATTGTCGGCGTGTAAAATCGAACAATTGACTAATTAAATTATATCGATTAAATATATAAAAAAAACTCAAAACAATTAGTGCTTCTCTTGAAAAATTATTTATATATGTATATGTACACACTTATGTGCTTATACATATATAAATACGTATATATACCCTTATACGTTACACTTCTACGATAATATGTGCATGCATGTATTTTCAGAAAGATCGCTTTTCGCGATTGTGCAGTAGAAAAAAATGGATATGTGCTGCGCACGACCTCGAGCCGATGACGATACCACGGCTATCGGTTTTACCTACTTTTTGCCTAGGTATTCTCCGGTAAACTCATCGTACCTACCGAAGAGAACTTATTCACAAAGTCGTGTGCGCTATTTGAAAAAAAATTATTTACCTTGAGAATCACGGGTTTTCGAATAGATAATGTTTGTGATTTCGAAAAGAGAATATCTGGGTGGTGATGAAGGTAGAATTATAACAATGAAGGTATATATAAATTAATTTTTTTTTCTTTAGAAGATGGAGGATGGATGGATAATTATGTTGATTTATAGACGCGTTATATCGAAAGCTTTTTATACGTATTAATGTTAGCGTATAATTGAATCTGTATTGATAAGAAAAATCAATTTTATCAATTTATTACATAGTTTAAGATTGTATAGGATATAACTCCTGAATTTATAGTATTCACTTAATTTACATTTTCCGAGATAAAACTCATTCATTATTCTCACAATCGCTATAATTTATATTCGATATTACTATAATCAAGTCAAAGCTCGAAATTATAATAAACAACTTTACAATTTCAAGCGAAATGAGAACAATTATATTTATATCAAAAAGCTCATAAAATAAACCACATAAAACTAATACGCATAATTAAACAGAATTTCCCATACGGTACACACAGAAGACGCAGCTCTGTCATGAGCACAAAATGTGCTTCTCGCAACCGGACAATATAAGCGCACAATACACTTATACGCGCGCGACACGTGTTTTACAGCGGCTGACAGATAAAATAGTAGCTTATATACATATACCTGATGGTTACGTACCTCGAGGCGCAGGCATCAAGAATTTCCGGCTCTTTGAATTTCCTAAATACCAGAAAAATGAGAAGAAAGAGACGAGCCCGACTCCCAGCTATAATTATATCTGGTTTAACATTTTTTTCGGCTGTAAGTGTATTATATATTTATATATATGCGCGCGATATAGGTAGTGGAAAAAGAGCGTCGGTTCTCGTTTGCTCAGGTGAGAAATGGATCCACATAAGTCGTCTCTTTTTTTATAATGTATGCATAATGGCGTGTGAGATAAAGAACGACGAGGACGTAGTGGGAGGGATAAAGGGGGTAAATCCCCGAAAAAAAGTCGACACGACGGTGTCAGTCAGCCAGTGGAGATCGATCGAGGAAGACTATACCTGTTGCAGCTGAGCAATTTTCCTAGGAACTCTGAGGATCGAGTGAGTTAAATTGGTATTTTGCTGTTTTTTATTAACATTTTTGTCTGTATAGTTGGGATTTTTTTTTGTCAATAATGATTTTTAATGAAACTCTGCAGAGTTGTCGAGGTGCACGTGTCTTACAATTCAGTAGACTGTCTAAGACGCGCATGATGGGATATGAAAAATCTTTCGATTTTCAAAATTTGAATAAGCAATAATAATCTTAATGATAACCTTTTAGCCTTTTTTTTACTTCATGAACTTAATTGGCTCCAAAAGTTACTGTATTTTTATCACTTTTCCCTGCAATGCCTATATTTCCAAAATTTTTCATATAGTAACTTACTCACTATATTTTCGAATAATAAGCAAACAACAAGAAACGAATTATCTATTTGACGTATAGCCTTGGAAGCACAATGCACACCTGTATAACTCGGTCACAATTCAAGTTTTTTAAAAACATCAATTCGTTTGCATAGTAAATACCTACATACTTTTTTTTAGAACATAATAATAACTCAGACATCATTTAAACATTTTCTTTATTTAAATCTTCGAAATCGACGCTTACTTTTTCAAAATAATCTAACATTACAGTCTTGTTTCGGCTGAAGGAATCACACTCGATTAAAATAGCACTTTTTCCTCAATCGTGAGAATCTATACTGTTTAACGACAACGACTTTTTACGGCCAGCAATTATGGGACCTTCTGTTTGGATAAGAAGCCGTTTGCATACGCGCAGGAAGTGCAACAGCTTTTCTTTTTTTTTTTTTATATAATAACTTGTAATCCACGTGTTCAGCCGTACGTTTTCGAATTCGTGTCTAAAAAGTACAGAAATCGATTTGAATAATATCAATTTGGTAGCCGTGACGATGAATAATCAATCGATATATCAGTATTAGCAGATTACAAAGCTGTATACAGGCGCGTTATATTTACTCATCGCGGTATTTCGAAGCTCTGACGCATATATAAGCTTGAATGCCGCCGTTACAGTAGTTTCGCATAATTATTTCTTTTAGATAAAAAATATGCTTGTCTTCTCGACGAATATCCTAACATTTTTTCATACAAATGAAAACTTAGCGATGCATGCATCAAACGACCGTTATTATTTCCATCTCGATGAGTGTTATACATACAGTTTAAAAGAAGCACGCGGAACATAAAAAGAGATGTTTGTCTTAAACCACGTTAATCCAGGTGAACATACAAAATTTCTGGTGCACGTGTCTCGCGTCGGACAATTCGAGTGGAAAAATTCGCTTATCGAAACATTTTTACACGCATGTCTGTTCCTCAAAAGCTCTCCTCTCGCGCGTGCAAGGTCTGGTCGTGCGCTAAAAAACATTAAAAAAAAAATATTGACCGCTCACGATTTGACACTAAAATACACAAAGTCCTTCTGAAGAAGCTCCACGTAAAACTTGCGCACAAAGTAGGAAAAAAGACCGGCTTATCGCTTCCTATCACTCGCGCGCGCACACGTCGTCTATACGCGTATAATTTTCGACTTACAGTCAGTGCGCGATTATTAGCGCCAGCTTGTGCACGCGAGGGAGAGTAAAAATTGTCTTTTATGCGTCACGGCGCTTGGACAGGTGAACGAAGTATATATACAGATGAGAGGGAGAGAGAAAGAACGACGAGAACAACTCGTGTATACGAATATTTTTCTACGATATGGTGAGTGCATTTGAATGAAGTTACGAAATATTCGTTGAAACGTAGCCTTTCTGCTGTATTACAATTTTGCTGCTAAAATATTTTACAGATGTATGTATAGTGGAAAAATCTGGTTGAGTATTTTTTTGTCAATGCATTTTGAAACAATGTAAATTCAGTGCCTGCAGTTAGAGTTTTTTCAATACTGGTCCGAGCGCATTTCTTAAGACACATCTTTATTTATACTCAAGTAAGAGGTATTAACGCAATGCAGGCGAATATTTTCAAAACAGATTTTTCATCGAGTTCCCTTGTACATCAGAAGCATATGTCTGATTCAACTTTACAGGTTCACATAATACAACTATATGGCTACCTGGAATAATACATTTCTGTCTCAACTGTCGTTTTACGTAACGCAAAAGCAAACGAGAGATAGGCATATGCTTCCTCGTTTCTAAGCAGTTTTCACAGTTTCGACATTTTTAAATTGTGTTGATTCTGGGGTTTTAATTTTATGCGGGCAAACAGATAGAGAATCATCACATTTTTCGGTGTACGCGCGCTCGCTTATCGCTCCCCGCGGCCGATTTGTGTAAGCTCTAATTTTTGCTTGCATAATTTTTTTCTTTTCAGCTAGTTTTTCCTATGCATATAATGGTGCCTAATTGAATGCAATTGAGAGACAATGTGGACCGAGGATGGTTTGACGACTTAGAACCGTCTAATTGTGCGTTGCCATGTAAATAAAATTCTTCAGTTTTTGAGTTACTTTGAATACTGTATCAATATCGAAGTATTAATATGTTCTGAATGTGCGTTACAAATGTAAATAAATTGAATTAAAACAAAAAATTAATCTATTAAGTTGATTAGCGGGATTATGGTCAGACTTTTTATGCTTTCTGAAATAGTAGTAATATTATATACTTTATTGTACAATATTATCAATTATAGCATGTATTTATTATTTTTAAACTTTTCAGATTATTCGACGTATTTCTTAACACGAAGTATTATAGAATATAGCATAGGGCAAAAGATAGTCTAGCCCCACAAACATGTTTCCTATTTACAATATCAAAAATGTCAACCCCAGCAAAAGGCTTCACCTGGTCCATCGATCCCAACGATCAATAAACTGTATTATTAAACCAGTTTGTTCGTTCGGCTCGAGTTATTAGGTGAGCCTCGTCAACGATTCGCCGCATCATCGCAGCCACCAAAGTTTTATAGTTTGTATATTATTGCTACACTTAAACAAATAAACTTAAAGCAAAAACAGTTTGTCCTAACATTGTTTCAGGTGCGTATCTGAGTATAACGAGTTGCTCCTCATTTCTGCAGTAATTCGCGATAAGCTGCGGCCAAGTCACGAAGCTCCTGTTCGTTCGGCGTGAACGTCGATTCCGTTCGTAGTATGGCTTTCGACTTCTCTAAATCCTGAATTATAAAATTTTTAATTATTTAGTTACTTTGCATACTTTTCAGATAATTTTTCAGTCATATTTATAACAAAATATTATAATGCTTTAATTCACAATAATGTTATTTATTTAGGAATATTTGTAAGGTGTTGTTTATCTTTCGTTCACATATTTTTCCATATACTATGTAAGTCAGCCGTATGTCTTTGAGAAATATTCTATTTGATCAGATGGTTTATAGAGTTTCTGAATTTTCTATGAAAGACCGGTAGTAAAATATTGTGACATAGATCGACCTATATTAGTGTTTGTAGGTATTTTATAGGTATAATAGTTTTATCGTGAATTGGTAATAAAACTGCTGATAATTTACCTTCAATAACTGTTGGTTTCGAGCATGTGATATTTCTCGTTGATACCGCAAATTTGATAGCGATGAGGTACTCTTGTTCTTTGTATCCTTCGATACCAATTCCCGATGTAATTCTTCGCTGAAAAATGTATAATCAAGTGATTTTTTTGTTTAATAAAAGACAAAATACTTTTTTTACCGTTCGAATTATTTGACAATTGTGTTACAACACTTATGTCATACCATTCTCGAATCCTTTTCTCCAATTCTTTTTCCTGCTCCGAGAACTTATTTAAAACCTCTCGCAATTCATTGTTTTGCTGTTGTGGCTGATACATTCTAATCTATTATTTTACGATTGTTTTTTCTATTATCGGACGTGTCAATTGTTGAACACAGAAAATACGCACGGTTACGGTTTAGTTTATAGAGACATCGCTTTTGTGAGTGTATAGGTGTAAGTAACGTTGGCAACCGCGAGCTTGACCACGAGAATCGATCATGATGCGTGGGAGTAACCGTAATAATAAACGACTTATGTATACATTTTGTTCTTTAAACTATAAATATACAGACGATGAAACAACTTGTTTCCTTGTACTGATAATGGAAGTCATATCATATTGAAATTTAAGTTGTAACAAAATGTTCAGTAACAAAAAAATTATATCATTTTTATTTTATAGTTATAATTTTCATTAAAATAATTTCCAATAAAATTTTAGTTAACGTTTATACATGGCTTATATTATAAATACAAAGTTTTTGTATATATTCACATATTTACTTATGTACGAACAGAAATAAAATGCCATTTCAACATTCACTGGCTAATCAACTGATCAGCATATAGTTACTCCTCTATTGTCTGCGATTTCGGCTGTAAAATATTTTATTTATTCAATTATAACGTAATATGAATTCACGCGTGCGACTAAAGTGCAACATTTATTTACCATTATGTAGATGTGACTTGGTATTGACCTTTCTATAACTTCTGTAAGTCTTGTCTTATTTAATTTATACTCCTCGTCTGCAATAGAAATTGAATCATTCATGAACATATGATATTCATATATTAATTATCATTCAGTGCCAATATTACCAGCAGGAACTGTCAGCGAGAGTGATGGAAGAGCTACAAAACCAGCGACTAACGGTCGTAGAATCCATTCAACCTTTTTCTCGCTTTCTGGAAGAATACAGATGTCCATCTGAAATGTTCACAATTGGTTAAAATACAAATCCAAATATCATTGAAACCTATTTAATTTTAATTTATCGAAGTAGTTACCTGCTTGTGACCAGCAAACATAAAGGCATCGCTGGACTCCATACTTAGCCGTAATGTAATTAAGTAATCGGAATGATTTTTTATAAAATATGAAACACATAGCGGTGTACGGACCCAACCATGAGGAGGTAGTTTACTTTCCAGGCCTATAACAGCATTCTCTACCCACAACGGCGTCAGCGTGACACTACTACTCGTTACCACAGCGTCTTCGTCATTTGCCCTGCGGCAATAAAAAAAAATTAAATTTAAATAGTTCAATATAGTAGTTGAGTTAACTTACCGTTTCCATTTTAGAGTATACATTCCAGTACTGGTAGGTTGTTCACTACCAATTTTCGGAACAATACAGTAAACATCCGTACCAGTTTCGCCTTCTCGTAGTACAGTTTTCCTTAAAATACTTTCCTGAGGTGATTCCGTTTCTTTGGATATTGAATTACCCTTTGAGAATTAGAATATACAAATTTTACAAAATTATACTGCAGGTGAAGTAAAGTAATTTTTCGTTATAATTCTGATTGTATATTTACCAATTCAATAGAAGTATCTTCTATTTCTATAGGCCAGGGTGAGGTGCACGTGATGTGAGGCATTATAAATAGAGGTTCATTTATGAATCCTTTCGTGAGAGGTTCATATAACATTGTATAAAACTGAGTAGACACATCAAAAGGTTTAACAACAACGAATGAGTAATTCATTTCTTTAGAATCCTTTTTTTTGACAGACCTCAAATACTCAACCTTAATTATAAAACAACAAACCATAGTATTATCGTTATTCTAATTCTATCTGACTTGTTTGAGATTGACATAATTGTTACCTTAATAGTGAAGTTTCTATCACCAACGTTGTGGGACCTAACATACACGATTCTTTGAGCGGAAGAGTTGGAACTGATAGTATCAATTTCAACTGCTATAGAAGAATTCTTTTCACTCATGTTTAAACTTAACTCAGCTAGAAAACAAAATTGATATTACTTTATAATGCTTTGTTATTTTATAATAATCATTAATTTATGCAGTAAGAAATATTTACTTACTCAATTGCTCGCTGTTATTATCTTGTAACAAGTTCATAAAAATATTTACATTATTGATATCTTCATCAGTTGTTACTAATATTTTTACAGGAAACCATTCCCCCAAGAGAGCCGGGTGTTTAGATTCAATATTTATTGTTACGTTACATTCTTCTTGTTGAATTTTCGTAGTAACAACCGACCGAATCGTATCAAATACTCCTCCTCTATATGGATAATACAAAAAAATTAGTAATGTATTCAAAAGTTTTAAGCAATCTTATGATAATAAAACAAAAGTACACTATACCGAAGTTGCTGAATCTCGGGATACATGCGGTCAAGATGATTCGTTTCTCTGCCAGCGGCCGAAAACCGTAATATGACGCAACATCTTTTGTCATTTCCAAGATACAGGGATATCGTGCTAATTTGAATTTCAGAAGAATCGTTCTGTTGTGGAGCTTTAAATTGACAAATAAATTTCTTTGATTCTTTGGCACTAAATACAACGTTATTCTGTCCAGCAGCGTCAGAAACAGGAAATTCCGAATTATATCCCGGACTAGTGACTGTTACTGATACTTTCGAAAATTCTACGTAACTATGATACAAGTTCCTGAAAAGATTTAATAGAATAAGATTAATAACACAAAAGCTTTCGAAAAATTTACCGTTCCATTACTTACCTAATAAAAACTTCTATTGTCACTGTAGAATTCACGGTATATTTTGGCTGCGTAAACCGTGCTTTTACATCAATGAAAGACGTCATATTGTCATCATCTATTGTAAAAATGAAGGGTTCGTTTCGATTCACCTGTGTCATCCATTTATCCACAGCGGAACCCTTCAAATCGTCAGCTAAATCCGGTTCAGGATTTGGCGGCTTACCCTGTAAAAAATATTATAGAGTTAATAAAACGCAAATACAACTTCTTTGGTGTTTAGATCATTTCCTGACCTGAAGTATATTCATAATATTTTCAAAAATGCTTGTTTTACGTTCTGTAGAAAACATCGTTGAAGGCCCTAAAGCTTCTAAAGCTAACGTAAGATAATCTTGAATAGTTGCAGATAAGTATGCAGCCTTGAGTGCACTTTTTAATATATCTGTGAGTAAGACAGGCCATCTTTCACTTCGGTACTCCCACAACATATGCATGAGCAACCTTTAAATATAATGTTATATTTATAATTTTGGTATAAATCATTTGTTGAGTATTAATATTGTACTCACGTCAATACTTTTCCGTAATCTTTACAATTGAAATATTCTTCAGCCATCTGTTCAACTGTAAAATCATAAAATTATGATAAACGAGTTCTAGACAAACGCAAATAAAATACTGAAAAACTATTGCTCACCTAAAAGACGACGCATTCGAGGACACCTGTATATTTTAAATTGTGAAATGGCATTACCTAATAAGCCTATTATAATCATCTGTAAGAAAGTAAGGATTTAAAATGTACAAAATAGTAAATTCTCAAGTTAACTTAAAGACTCCTACCGAATGATTAACAGTATTCTTTTCTTTATACTGCAAAGCTTGGATTGCAGCAGTCTCTCGCGTCATATCGGCCGGCTCTGCATTGAGTTTACCAGGCCTCCACGGTCTCTGCCCGTAAAACTCTAACTTTTCCTCCCCGGCCAGCGGGTCTGGATCTGGATACGTATCGACATTCTAAACAAATCAATGAAAATCGAGATTTAACTTTTTTACAGTTCATTCATATCGAATTGGAACTTCAACGTACTTGGCAAAGTTCCTTGCATGAAATGTGCCTCTGAGACGCATGAGAAGCGGCTAATTGGAAATAATAGCCCGGGTGCTGCGTCTGCACGGCAGGCAAACCTTGTCTGATTGCTTCGTCGAAAAGCTCGGCGAAGGTAGAGTATTGATTGGACATCCAAGCGTGATGCTCAAACATGAGCTCCTTTGGTCCGGTCCTCGTCTTGAATCTCTCGGTGTGATTTCGGAAATGAACTATCGCGTCCTTGGGGAGCTTGAGACTGAACATAAGTCTGCAGAGCTTGTAGTTTATGAAGGATGCTACGGTTTTTATCTCTAGAGAATTCGTATCTACCATTCGAATATCCAATAGATTGTTGTACGCTTGCTGATAATGCCTGAAAATGCATGCATTGGTCATCATTCAATTTTATTTTAAGATGTAGTTGAACTACTTAAAGAGCCGACTTACTTATAAGCTGTATTTTGATCTTGCTTTAACTCATTTAGAAAAGCCATTTTGAACTGATGTCTTACAAACAAGTATTGATGAGCAGTTTTGTTTAATTGTTCTCTATGACTCTTTACTATTCGATACTCTTGATGATAAAAACTTTGGGCTAAGTCGTATAAAACATGCTCTAATCTAAAGTAAAGACAACAAATATGTTATTCGTCGTGTTATAAATCTAATATTACTCTATAAAAATTATCTACCTAAATGTGTAGCCTAGTAAATGATCTGCATAAGGTAAAAAATAAAGAGTTTTAGCTGGCAGTTCACATGCAGCACAAAGTGCAGTTGCTCGCTCTGTAGCTACCATATCTTCAGTACCGGGAGGTGGAGGGGCTTCCTTTTGTATTAATACTACAGCTATTTTTGTATTCCTCCCTTCTAAGGCAGCTCTGAGAAAAAAATAAAAAAAATATTATTGATTCAAACTTTCAGCATATTGTATGTAAAGTGGAATTTCATTATCTAAAGTATTACCTCAGTGATTGCACTCTTGAAGCACATTCCATTTTCTTTTCGTTCCATTGTGTATCATGCCAATCGAGATCGTAAAAAACAACAATCACAGCTGGTATTTCATGCAAATACTTATTCATCCAATTACGTTTTAGTATTCCTTTGGGTATGTACCATTCGTATGAATTGCGCTGCAAGATATTTACAGTATTATTTTACGTGTGTGTTTTATAAAAACTATTACAACTCAATCTAGATTTAATTACTATTCTGTACGTTAAATAAACATTAAATATGACTTCACAGAACAATAATAATAATAAAAACAAGCGAAAGATACTAACTTTTGGTTTTACAGTTGGAAATTCATGAGTGCTGTTGATCAATTTGAATTGTACAGCTGCACCATCCGGTCGACGATTGTTATTAAAAGCATCCCAAATGGAATGATGGATAGAATTACTGATATCTAAACCAACCAGGCCTATGAGAGCTAATGGCCTAGTTGTCAATTCCGTTGGCAAATCCGACATTCTGCAGGATTTCTAATAATGACAGGGCAATGAAAAAATAAATTAAATCAAGTAAGTTTTTACAAATTTCCATAAGTATATCTGTATTCACAACAACTTACTATATGTGTAAATAAGCGTAACTAGTAAAATTTACAGCGAGTACGAAACAATCATTTTATCCCGTAGTTTTTAAGAACCATTAAAGATTTATCTACTTTTAACTGTTAACAATAACAATCATGATGATGTTTATCGATGACAGCTGAGAGAATTAAGGTTATGTTTTTTTAACGACTAGGGCGCCGCCATGTGTTATATTATAATATTAATCTCGCGACAATGTTCAAAAGCGCGACCGTCCGCGCGAATTTAAAATCTAATACTTGCTAATACTTATATAGGTATTAATATCTAAAACCGGAATAGTTAAAATAGGATAACTATATAACTATTAGGTCAATTTTTAAATATCTGAAACGCTATGGGATGGTCAAATGCACAATAAGAAGCTATAAATGGCAATAAACGAAGATCGGAGCGGAGGGCTAATATAATGAGTCAGTGGGTGGAAACCTTCGTGGAAACCCGAATGCCGCCCGACGGGGCGTCGACGGATGAGCGACAGGCGACAGCTCTCTCGATGGACGGATGGAGTAGTCTGAGTGCGGAGGAGGGGAAGCCTCCAGAGAGGGCGTCATATATCATCAAGACACAGCTGCTCCAGAACGCCAGAAGAGAGAAGTAGAGACGCGGCGCGGTTTAGTTCTTGCTCCTAAGCTTTTACATTATTTCATCCGATCAATTCCTGCTAGGATCAAACTGTTTTTTTCACACCTAGCTATTGTCTTGTCAAGGCTAGGACCTTACAACATCGAACGCACGCATGATGGTAGTAGGTAGCAGGTAGCAGAAGACGAAACCATAAGTGCCAAGCGTAGTGTTGTAATATCTGATGTAAACATACATCAGTCTGCAATTGGTATGGTTGTTAATTTATATTTAAAGTCAAATTAAATTAAATTTTCACAATATCGTTATACCAAAATATGAGTTATCTTGGATTACAAGTGATTGACGGAATTGTTTATAAAATAAGCATATATATGCGTTGAAAGTAGTACATACTCCAAAAACAACAGGCAGGTTACTTTGAGTAAATTTATTTTTACAATTGTTTTTTTCTATTGTAAAAAGACTTATCAAGACTGATAATATAAAAATAGACAAACATGTCGAATTTGGCAAAACTGGAAGATTTAAAGATCAACATTAGATCTTTACTGGTGTCAAGAAATAGCCAAGACATAACCTTGCCATTTCTGAATAAGTTATACAAGGATATTACAGATGAAGATATTCCTTACACTGATTTTAAGTATACAAGTTTGCGGCAATTCTTAGCTAGTATGCCTGAAGTACTTTATCTTGAAACAAACAGCAAGAATGAACTATGTGCTTATCACATTGATACTGAGAAATCAAAGCACATAAGCTCTTTAGTCTCTAGAGAAGCGAAAAATATAAATCCTCAAAAAAGGAAGATGCCACATAGAAGAAATTTCATCGATCCTAGTATGCTTAATCAAATTTTATCAGAATTATGTAATGATTTAAGAGTACCGCGTGGTGAAAATAAAAAAATAAAGAAGACTGATGTTTTATCTAGGATAAAAAGTAAAATTGGAGAGTATGCATTTTACAATGCAGAGGACCTTAATAATCAGTTAAATGAATTGACGCACATATTATATTATAATGAAGAATATATCCTTTTTAAGAATGGAATTCCTTCAGATAGAGTTAAAAAAAAGACAAACAACAAAATGAAAGATGAGCATTTAACAAATGGCATGGATAAACAAATCGAATGTTTTACACCAGATAGTTCAGTTGGTTGTTTGGTTCGACAAAGTACAAAAGAACGATTAAGAAAATTAGTAGAAAAATATCCTGAAGGAATTGCATCTGAAGAATTTCCAAAATTATATCAATGTGAATTCAAGCTCGATTTAGAATATCGTGATTTAGGATTCAATAGTATAATAGAATTTGTTGGTTCATTACCAAACATCTTACAAATAGTCACATGTTCAAAAGCTAGGAAACATTACGTGTTAGATGCAAGAATCCCAGTGGATAGTTATGAAAATCATCATACATTAAATCTAACTCGTGAAAATAATTTTCTAGAAAGTTCAGACATGGTTGAAGCAATACCACAAAAATTGGTAAGATATTTTTTGCACGATTATTTCTATATATTGATATTACCCACAACTCATTGTTTTAAAACTGTTAATAGTCTGCTGATGTCATTGGATCACTGATTCCTGATAATGTTTTGTACAATGAAACTATTGATCAAATAGACATTACATCTGTGCAAACAAATTTCCAAAACGATGTAGACATCATTGTTTGTGAAGTATATAATCCATCATTTTTCTGGGTACAGCCTAGAGAAAATAGCAAAATGATTAATAAACTAATGGAACATTTGCAGTATGTATAATCGTTAAAATTTATTGAATAATTTCATACTGTACTTTTATTTATATTTTAATCAATTTTATTATTGACAGAGAATTTTATACGAATCAAGATTTATGCAGCTACAGAATACCACCAATATTGGTAAAATCAGGAGTACATGTAGCCTGCTTATTTGATAACATATGGAACAGAGGTATCATTAAAAAGATAAATCCAGAAGGACCAATGGTAAGGATTATTCAAACAAAAATGTGAAATAGTTGATAATTTATGAATTATATAATTAATTATGATATTCTTTCAGGTACATTTTTATGACTATGGAACCAATGCAGTCTATAGTCCAGAAGATTTGTTTTTTCTAAGCAAACAGTTTTCTGTGATACCTGCACAGGCAATACAGTGTACTTTGCACAATGTAAAACCTGTAGGAGCTACAAAATGGTCTCCAGATGTCAACTCCAAGTTTGCAGAAAGAGTTTTTGATAAACCATTTGTTGCTTATATATCAAGCATTGATCAGAAGGTATATTTTGTTACTTGTTCATTTTTTTAGCATACTTTTTTTTTTGACATTCAACAAATTTTTTTTGTTTTTAGAAAAATTCTATGGTGATTGACTTGGAAGATACAAGCAATCATTTGATTGAAGTGAATATTAGTCGTTGGATGGTAGAAAATAAAATTGCTGAATGGGAAACGCCAGTTACTCCAAGAACTACTTTTACTCTGAATAATTGTAATCAGCACATGCAAAAGCTAAGTCTTGAACCATCTTCAAATGATACTTACAGAAAAAAAGAAACAGATATAAAACATAACATTAGTATAGAAAATTGTAATACTTCTGAAAACGGTTCAACAAATGACATTTGTTTTGAGTCCAACAAATCATCTAAGAAACTAGTTATATTAAGAAAATATAAAACGAAATTCTTGAATAACTCATCAGGATTTTCATCACCGGTTGATAGTTCCGAAGGTGACTCAAGTAATGACAAAGAGTCTATTTTTCATGATTCGTAAAGATTCAATTGATATGTTGAAAATTATAAAATATTTTTATCCTTTTTGAGGGAATGATCCTGAAGAGTAGACTAGAAGCTATTTCAGGGAAGAACAGTGCCATCTTATGGCAGTACTATACCAAAGTGATTGATGGTTCAGAGAAATCTGAAATCAAGTGCCATGAAGGCGAGTTTTAGCAGCAGATGAAGCTTTGGTGCCCGCAACACTATCTACTTCTATATTTGGCATACGGATAGATTTTAATCAGAAAATGACTCTGTTAAAGTTTGATGAATCTTTGGAACATGAGAAAAAAGTTATAAACATTTTAATTTCCATAAATCCAACCAATTCTCTTGCACTCTTCATTGTATAAGACTGACGGTTCTGAATTTGCTCCAATTTAGCTGATTATTAGTTGAAAAACTAACGAATAATTTGAGTGCTTGTAAAGAAAGATTTGGAGTTTGTAAGCCTGGTAATAAACAAATCAAAATTTGTATCAATAATTGTGGTAAATAGAATCATTTAATGTGAATGCATAATCATTATTTGTTGTATCTTGACTTATGCAACTTCTGTTATTAAGTATATCTCGCAAATAAACAAGAAAAAAAGTAGTCTTGCTTAGACTAGCTACCCAAGTGTAGTACTACCTTAATGGTTGATACAGATTTGAAATAAAACAGCTTTGTTGTTGGGGATCAAAAGATCGACAATGCTTTTTAGAAACCATGCTATAAACAATTATTTTATTACAAAACAGTTTGTCTTTACAAATCAACTGCCGTTTTTTCGACGTAGCCAATTTAGGCATATATAAATCATGTATACATAGATTGTTTATACATATTTTTACTATAAATATTGAGAATGTTCCAAGATGCCGAACGTTCTATATTAATGTGCAATCATATCATATCATATGAATAAAAGACATTTTTTATGTCTATATATTTTTTATATGCGAAGATTATAACATTGAATTTTGTAGCAAAGTCTGTTGGACATGTGTTATTTAAACAAGAACACAATTTAAATATGTATAATCATTGTACGACTATGAAATAATAATTTACACTGTTATGGCAATGTCTATTGTTATTGAGTAAATAATACTTTATGCTATGAATGCTTTATCTTAACTATAATAAATGTATGCTAATATTGAAAATAAGTCTATGCAATACTTTCTTTAGTCAACCTATGCACTTATGTTAAAAAAATAAATATAAGGCAGTAACAAAAAATACTGAAAATTATACAAGTCAACATCGAACATTATATTATAAAATACTAAATATTTTCACTTGTCAACTAATTCCATTGTGTTCTAAACTATGTTTATATTCAAATTTAATTTTTTGAAAGCTTAAATCCTGGTTAAATGCTAACTTCTAAGATTTTAAAGTATTTTATAAAAAATATAGATTTTTTTTAAATTTATGATAGAAATTGCACAAAATAATTGATAAGCATAATTATCAAAGGTGTTGCCTTTCAAAATAACTTCTTCAATAATTCAATAACATACAAACTTAACATTCAATTAAGTGAAAAATCTGTTCAATTTCTCAAATTACCTGTATTATATACGTATTTCTTGTTCTGATGAAGAAGATGTACTTTTACTTTTATCAAAAGTACTCTTGTTGCTTGCTACTGAACTCAATGTGTCAGAAAGTCCAGTAATGTTTTCTAGTATATCTGAAAGAGAAATTTACATTTTTTATTATCTTTGAATTACATCAAACAATTTCATTTAATCCTACTTACTTGTTAAGTCCAAACTTTCACTTGTGAGATCTATTTCGGTTTCGTTTAAAAAGCTGTCTCTGCTAAATAAATGCTGTCTAACACTTGAAAGATTTCGCATTTTTAACATATTTTGTATGGGCTTTTCAGACTTGCAAGTTTGTGGAGTTTTGTACATTACTGACCACTCTGTACGTATCATCCGACCTTTCTGAATATATGGAATCAAAATGGATACATCTGACTCATTTCGGAGAACAGTGTTTGCAGGCTGGATTGAAAGTGGCTGTTTACAGCTTTTTACTGAAAAGAAAATTTTTTTATAAAGTTTAGAATTTTTTTTAACTACTGTGAGCAGATGTTACCTGAATAGGGTGTTCGAATGTAGATTGAAGATTTTAAATCATAAGGAAGTCCATGAAAACTTGATGGAAAACTGAGACTTACTGCACCTAAGAACGCCAAGCGATGTAATTACATATATAATTTACATAAGCTCATATTAATATAGATAAATATTTAATTTTTAAATTTACTTGTATAAATTAAACTCTTTTGAACTTTTGATTTACTATCATGCGCGGTATTCAGAATATTAATGGTAATAGAATTATTCACTATAGTAGAAAGCACAGGTAGCAATCTTTTAATCACTTTGAGCATTATTTCACATCGGTTGATAACTCGAAGTTGTTCAGGGGCAGTAGCTTTATTAATGAGAAACTTTTTAGAAGCTGCATCAGTTTCATAAATTGCTAAAATTTAAAATGACATTGAATTATAGAAATTCATAATATTTATAAGTAAATGAAAAACAATCACTGATTTACCAGCTTTAAATTCACGAATCATCATGACTGTTTGTTTGTCAATATTTTCTTGTCCAACATCTTCTAGTGTAGCATTGATTTGCTTTGATAATGATAAAGCTCTCTGAACTACATGTTGTACTTGCAATTGCGTTATTTCTTGTCTATTGTCCAAACTGTATGACATTTCATTGATTCGCTCTTGTAAATCATCCAGAACAATCTAATTGAATTAATAGTATTGGATTGATTTTAATTATAAAAAAGTTTACGTTTTCAAATTAAAATTTCTTTCACCTGACAGTATGCAGCTGGGTCAATGATTAGATTAACAGTGTGATGAAATTTGTTCATTTCAACCTGCCATTGCTCTGTAAGGAGTTTTACACAGGCGCGCATTTCTTTATTGTTAGGATGTAAATAAAAGGCAGAAATAGCTGGAACCAATTCCATTTCGAGTGATTCAAAACTAGCCAAACAATTTTTAATTCTTGCAGCTCCTGAAAATGTTTCACGTTATTTAATGTAAAATGGAATAATTGTTACGTCATTTGAAAAAAATCTTCTCACTGTTTTTATCTCTGCAGCACGCAATGGCAAACTTCCCTATTAGTACAGCCTTATCTGATAGTTGGTCGAATTCTTCAATAGCAGAATTAAGATCGTTTTTCGTCCGTTGGCTCGCATTTAAAGAAGTGCCGCATATTTTAATCAATCTCTTTAGAGCACCAAAAGGATCACTAAAGACTTCCATGACTAATGTGAGTACTGAGATATTAATTTTTCGCTCCAAACGATACAATGAATCCGTCAAAGTATTCATAAACAAATTGTTCATGGTTGGATCTGGAGGATCTGATTGAAGCTGTTTCTTCAAATTTTCATATTCTGTTAATATGGTCTGACAAGAACCACTAATAGACTTAAAACTATAGGGTTGACAAACTTGAGCTATCGACATTGCATGAGCAAATACATCTTCAATCCCAAACCATAAATCAGCGCAATCATTAATTTGTTCTGGCTGTGCTTTGCTGGATAGGTTTGAAATAATATCTAAAACTAAATCAATTCTGTAAAATAAAAGATCAAATTATTTTACTAATTTTACATAAGTGAATTTTACAGATGAATTAAAAAAAAAGAAAAACATTAAACT
Organism: Cecidostiba fungosa; assembly: GCA_900474305.1. NCBI lineage: Eukaryota > Metazoa > Arthropoda > Insecta > Hymenoptera > Pteromalidae > Cecidostiba > Cecidostiba fungosa. Next base: position 25,887 of record UCOJ01001541.1, read on the forward strand.
ACCTATAAACAAAATTATTTTCCAGCTCGAAATGCTCATCTTCATCAGAAGGTTTGGGAGCATTCAAGATGCCTATAATCGATTCAAAGCATAGGCACAATCTTTCACATATATACTTTTTACAGGTCTGCAACAGTGTAAATTATGAAAAATGAAATGCTATTAAATATGCAAAAAAAATTGGCATTTTTTGAGTTTTTACTTACATAGATTGGGACGTTTAATTTATGTTGCTCTTTAATAACAAGCACTAACATACTAAACGATGTGCACAACTGACAACAAAATAGAGCTAATTTATCAGCTAAAAGATTTGATGTTAGATTTTTATTGTACATTTGTAGGGGTTTAAAAATCTCTGCTATAGATATTCCAAGTTCCTGTAAACAATAGAAATATCTTAGAATATAATTCTTAAGGCAACATGTAAGTACATACATCAAGATACACTTTACTTTTATATTCTGAAAGTCTTCTATTTCGCAAGCAGAACTCATCTCTTTGACATAGAGCAAACAATCTTGAATGCTTTGTTCAATAGACAAAGTTTCTGACTTTTCTAGGTTTTCTAATAAATTTAGAAACTTGTCGGTTAGTGTGACAAATATTTGCTCATCTATTTGACTTGCCAATTCATGATCCTGTCGAAGCAAAAATCTAGCATTAACTTTAATAATATCCGCATCATCACAACGAGTATTAAAAAAAAAATGTACTTTTTTATTGAAGTCGATTGTGCAAAAATCCTCAATTATGTCTGTTATCTTTTTTTTCATTTCTTGATAGCTGTCAATATTTTCTTTCAACGCAGTGTCAAACTTTTGAGCCAACGCATAAAGTTGGTCGAGAATCAATTTTTTTAAAGACATTATTTCCACAGAGTTGTCTGCATTGTCATTAAATATTAATTCTGCCAGTTTCTTTGTCTGAAAAAAAAATTTATTTTTTCTTTCTTTAGACACGCATACCTGGGAAATATGAATTTGGAAATATACAACGATCATCATTACCTGTTGGTCAATAGGTTTGAAGATTCTCAGCATTTGTTTAGTTTTGAGCGTCATTTTCAAGTATTTACTTACTCGAAGCCTTTTTTGACGTTTAACTCGTCGACACAGGTGAAAATTAAATGCGACCGTTTGTAAACAGCTACCAGGTAACCAGATTACGTTTAAAATGAGATAATAGATGATACGTGTGTTGTCTCTCTCGTGCTCCCGTGTCTCCTTTTCGGAGCCTTAGGAGGGGCAAAGATGAAGTAAACCGGAGTTGAGATGAGAATTAGATAACCGATAGTAGATTGTTTTTGTACGTTATATCGATTCGATATATCTCGTCCCGTTCGAGTGCACGAAGGTAGCAGCATATAGACGTGCTTCCTTAACGGAAATTAAACAGTTGAATTCTTCACATGTTGCTCTGAAGATAAGTAAAAAAAGTATACGCTAGGCAACTACCTCTAAATTCGGTGGCGAAACTTGGCATTACTGGGTCCAAGTACACTAATTCTTGCATATTGATTTTAAATATCATAAAAATTCTTTAGCTTGTTACTAAAATATGCAATATGTGT
>UCOJ01001542.1:0-27415 GCA_900474305.1 Cecidostiba fungosa
GTTGTAAATAAATACGTATTTTTGTTATGTAATTTTTGTGTATGATTTCTTTATCTAATAAATTACATATGTTAATATACATCAATTTCAGATTACAATTTATTATAAAAAAACATAATAAAAATATATTAGAAAAAGTAATGAAAATACATGAAAAAGTACACTTAGTTTTAATAAATTTTTTTTAATAAGTTTAAATTTTTTTGGGTGACAAAAAATAAATGCGGGAAACAGTTTATAATAACAGTTATTAGTAATAATAGAACACGATAAAATCATAAAAAATAACATTAGATTGGGGTGCGTAGTTGCACGGGTTGTGGGATAGTATATAACAAAGAATTATAAAAAAATTTCTATAATAAAAATCGAATAATAATTAAACATTAAGGGGGTCTCAAACCCATTTCTGCGATTTTATCGGCCCATAGGTCGGTAATGTAGTGAGTATATAATATTTACCATTGATGATCGCAAGCGCCATCTTACAGAAGTCGAAATTCATTCAAATGTAGATGGCGCCAGCGACCCCAATAGCATACACAAAACTATCTGTTTTGAGAATAATAAATCAATCCGACGTATTCTCAGAGCAGTAAAATTAGCACAGTAGTAAAAAAATTGTCGCAATTTAACTGCTCTGTGAATTTGTCAGATTTAGTAAAAATAATGATTGTCATGCGTATTTCGCATATACGCGCGTGTTTCGGCTACACTTAATTTTTAATATAAAATAATAAGTGATGCGTATTTCGGATATACGCGCGTGTTTCGGCTACACGCAATTTTTAATATAAAATAATTGTCATGCGTATTTCGCATATACGCGCGTGTTTCAGCTACGCGCAATTTTTAATATAACATAATAATTATCATGCGTATTTCACATATACGCGCGTTTCGGCTACACGCATTTTGTATTATATATGAATGAAAGAATTATGCGTATTTGGAATATGTGTATTACAACCGTGACATCTATTCCCTCCTGGACGATCGCATCTCTGCCACAAGTTAAACTGTGATTCGAAGGACGTGCTCTACAAATTTTTGGCAGAGAATCGCGAAAGACGCCGTAGACAAGCCAGCTGAGACAGTCTTATTTGCACAACAGGCTCCGATGGCAGTAAACTTTCCAGCATCGCCGACAGTACAGTCCTGCTATCCATCCCATATGCCAGGAAGACCCTGGTATTCCTAAACCGACTTCCTCTTCGTCGCTGGTTCAGAAAGCTTTTCTCTTGTTGTCTGCGTCTCAGATTTGTTGCACCTAATCGTTTCAGGGGGGATGTCCATGCTCACTCGTAGATTCGCTGAAGTACTAGAAAAGAAGTTCAAAGAGTTTCTGCGAATTCACTGTCGACGAACTGCTGCATTTCATATCTTCGCACAGGAATGATGAAATCTGAAGGTGCAGAGGTAACATTTATCGATTTCGGTGACCTAGTATATTATACTTAGACATATTTCTCCTAGAACTCCGCCAAGTGGCCTTGACTACTGTCTGTAAGAATGTAGATAACACAACGAAAGTCCCAGCCTCCCAGGGGCTAGTTGGCGCGTTAGAATGTTGTGTGTGTTAAATGTTAGATCTGAGCATGAAATCGTCTTCCTTCGTTGGACTGCACAGTGTTGTTGGCGGTGAAATGTGATCGTTCTTCATGAATATGAGGCTGTAGTGCTTGAGTTTTCTCATCCTGTTAAACCATGAATTAAGTATTAAATATTTTGTGTTGCACTAAAATTTGAATAGAAAAGATTTGTAATCTAAGATTGCTCTACATGTGTACACACTTCTGACGCGTGAAATAAAGCGTTTTGTTCGTGAACAACGCCAGCATCGGCTTGCTCTAGCCATTGGTAATGTACGAGCTTCTCACTTTATAAGCCGCATACAACTCCTCCGTCTTGTCTCTATAAATATTTGTCTTGAATAATCTCTCTGTTTTAAACTAATTTTCTCCTCGCTAAATTCCCTCTTTCCCGTAGACACGTACTCCTGAATCTCCTTCTCCAGCGCCTCGTCGAAATCCTTAATCCCCTGTTGATCGATCTTTGCCCCTTTGATGCTTTGTCATGGGCGAGGCCAGGTGACGACTGTTGCTGCTAGACGTAGCCCTGCTGGTGGTGGTCCCACTACCACCGGCGCTGTTGCGGTGATCATCTGTGCATTCGGAGATAGTCGTAAAGCTCTCGTGGTCCGAGCAGTCGCTCGAGCTCGCGTACTTTTCCTGCGAGAAAAAAATGTGGAAAGGTGTTAGAGCGTTGAAACTGCATTAAACGATGTTGCAGTTTATCATCGCGTGCTAAGTCCATGGCTTTTAAGCGGGAAATTGAGATATGATCGGTGAAGCGCGATTTTCACATTATAATTCAAGTATAAGAATTACAATATACGAATACTAGTTTAGGATGTAAAATTTGTAATCAAAGTGGCAAGAAAACTACGACCCACGACAACATTGATAATTCTGTAATCTTATTCAGACGCAACGCTATTGTTGAATAAAACGAATATAGGCCTCCTCCGCGTCATTTTCTTCCAGTTCGATTTCGATCTTTGGGCGCATCGCTTTTGACGGATCTTCTTGACCCTCCGAAACTCCACGCTCGCACATTGCCAGCCAGGCACACTGAACAGCGTTTGCGCAGTCGTCGTTTGCTGCTTGATCGTTGGACATCGGCATCGCTGTCGAACACGCTAAGCGACGAAAACGAGGAGTAGTAGTCCGAGAAGGCATTTTTCGTGATCGCGGTCTTCTGAACCACCGTGACCACACCAGCTGTAATAATTCAGAATCAAGCAGTATTTAATTATTAAAGATTCGAGAATTTACTGAATTTGTATTATGCATATATAAGGTAAGACAAGCGAAATTACCTCTTTCTCTCTGAGCATCTTTCTTCGGCACGGAGTCGGGTGGCGTGAAGCTCATCGGAAAATGCGTGTAATTTTGTACCAAAGATTCAGAGCCCGACGACGGCAGTATGCTCATGTCTGTCATGTTTATCGTATTGAGAATACTGCAGGCGCCTCCGTATTGTCGTACTCCGAAATGGTCATGCTCGATTCGAGAAGATTCGTGTCATTGCTGATAACGTATCAGTTACGAGGATCTAAGGCCTTCTTGAAACTGTAACTCATATCGCTGTAGTATGTCAAGCGTTTATTGCAGGGCGCTTGAATGCCGCTGTTCTCCACGTCACTTTTGGTTTGGTCTAACTTCAATTCGTCTAGGCTTTTACTGCAAAAATTATAATCCTGAAACGATAATAAAAAATATAGTTGTTATAATATTTATGCTACAAATAAAATGTGAAATAAAGTGGCTTTTTCGTTCGATGATAGCATGTGTACTTTTGTAATGGATATCAATTTACCTTTATCGTGTCTAAACTTGAGCAGTTGAACTCGTTATTGTTGACTTTGCTGGTAAGATTTTGATTCATAATAACTAATAGCCATTTCCAAATAAGTTATAAGCTCTGAAGTAGTCTGACTACTTCTTGTTGAAAATAAGTACTGCATTTTATTATCTTTCTTGATTCTCCTTTTTGCTACTAAAATAAAATCACAAAAATTTAATGACAATACAATGAAAACTTAAAATATGATCAAAATTCATCTGCACTCTATTTCATACAAATTTTTGGATCCAATAAATCAGTCAGTGTAAAGAAAATAACCATTCAACCACAAAAATTCACATAAAATGCAATATTTCCACACTGATTGAATGTCCAGAGCTAAAAATGTATATGTATTCCCTCTTCATTAATTGCATGCTGTACCAATTATCTTATAAATTATAAGAGGGCAGAAGATGCATTTTGGTATGAAATCACATGCGCCTGAGCGACTTGTTCGAGCTAAAACCACCTCCCAGCTTCTGAATATTTTTGAAACTGTACACACACCATGCAATACATATTGAGGGATAGTATATCAAATTTCAACTTGAAACAATCAGTCAGTGTGTAGAAAATAACTATTGAACTACAAAAATTCACATAAAATGCAATATTTGCACACTGATCGAATGTCCAGAGCTAAAACTTGATACGTATTCCCTCTGCATTAATTGCATGCTGTACCAATTATCTTATATATTATAAGAGAGCAAAAGATGCATTTTGGTATGAATTCACATGCGCCTGAGCGACTTGTTCGAGCTAATAACACCTCCCAGCTTCTAAATATTTTTGAAACTGTACACACACCATGCAATACATATTGAGGGATAGTATATCAAATTTCACACAAAATACAGTATTTCTGTACTGATTGATTTTTCTGCATCTAAAATTCAATGTGCTATACCACAGCATGTATTGCATGCTGTGTGCAGAATTTAAAAAATATTCCAAGAGTAGGAGGTTGTTTTTGCTCTTGAAAGTTGCTGGAGCGCAAATAAGTCCATAGCAAAAGGTATCATCCGCTCTCTGATAATATACCAGACTGTGCAACTACTAAATTCACATAATATGCAATTATTTCAATGCCTAATGTATGTGTAGACTGAATGGTTATTTGATTCGATGTGCTGTCTAACTAAATTTGGTCCATCGCATCTCCACCATAGATAATAATGTGTAACTCATAAATTCTAACTGGCAAGTCATAGTGCAAACAAAGATCTTCCAAAGTCTTTACCAATCTTCTCTGCATGTATCGAGTTTTCACAGCAGTATCCACCAGATCTTCTTTACCAGTCATGGTATTAAAAAAATTTAGTTGGTGTCAGACCGAAGTACAAGAAATTCTGAACAAAACCTTTTGCGACAGGAACTTTAGAGTACTTTTGAAAGTGTGGCAGAGCTCTGTCTTTCAATCCATTCGATATACAATGACTTCCGTTGGAAAATGTACAAAACAGTAACAAGCTGGTTCTCCCGTATAACAATTCCTCACAACTTCAACTTTTTGTGGCTGTTCGCCCATTTTCTGAAACAAATTTATAATAAAACTTTCTGTCATTTATGGCTCAAGCTGAAAATCTAAACATTATACGCATTATACACACTGTAGTTCAGCAGTTCTTGATTTGCCTTCGACAAACTATTGCCAGGTCACAAACTATGCTCACATCACCAATGTCAATGTAGAAACCACCGTTCATGAGAAAGTATAGCTGGCAATTTTTGCTAATTGCCACATTACAAGAGCAGCAACATCTTCTCCCTAATAACGCAGTAGAATGTTAAATATATTTGGCTTTGCTCTGCAAAATAGCACTAAAAATTTCTTTTCCTGTCCACATGATGGATGGCTTAAGGATTGCAGGTTAGGGTACAGTAATCTACATGGTGGTGTTTAGACCGGCAAGAAAGCAACTACTCACTTAGAACTCAAGATTTCTTCAAGAGAATATGTCCTTCTCAGTCAAGAGGTAACTTAACCTAAGAGGTAATACAAATATTATACTCTACTGCTAGTGCTACGGACAGGCTATACGGAGCTCAAAGAGAGCATAACGCGCGTACTTACATGTGAAGTGTTGACGAGACGACCGACGATGTCGGCTGATCAGGTCTGGGCTGGCTCTGCGCACTGATGTGGTTATCTTTTATCCTTCTCTAGTCCGGTCTCGCAAGAGCCTAGGAATGGCGCACCTGTGTTTTATTTCACACATACACAGCACGCTTAACATCATAGTAACAATAACACAGCTGATTTCTTCGCGGGCATTGCGGGGGACGTCGAGACGTCGATCGTACTTACCTATAGGCGACGAATCGGCCGAGCCGACCGCTTTCAGAATTCAGACATGCAGCGTTGAGGTTGAGCGCGCTATATATAGGTATACCTATATGTATGGATATGCACGGATCTCTCCGATATACGTATATAACCTACTCTGTCGTGACGCCATACGCGGACATTTATGTACACCCGATTCCCGAGAATCCCAAGTCGGCCGAGTCCCGACGTGAATATATATTTCTGTTCAGCGTGACCATTGTGAAGGTCACGAACCGAGCGTATGGCGCCGCGTACACCGGTACACGGCGCAACTGCCGAACTGCGTAGTGCCATGCTGTTGATAACCGTCGTACGGTTTCTGACCGCCCTAATATTCACTCGCCGAACTAAATATTATATTTACGTCATGTGTGTACAATACACGAGGACGGTGCGTTCGGCCGCCTGAGACTGAATTATTTTGAATTTAAAGAGATCCGCACGCTTACTGTAGTCCTATTATGCAACTAATTTTTCACTTATTATGAAGGAACCTTTATAATGAAGCATAATTATGACTGAAGATTTAATTGTATGCTGTTATCAACTATACGTCCACTATCGAAAGTATAATAAAATGCTATATGCCATAAAACTGTAAAAACCAATTAGTTAGTTTTTTTACTTGCTTCTTTTGTCCACGTTTGTCACTTTGTCGTTACTGTACAGATTCAAATAAACTATACAATCTAGATAATGGAAAGAGAGAAGGTTTCGCGCGCACGTGTTCTAATATGTTTCATAATTACAGTACACAAGCGAATGGACTAATCTTGATTTTTTGCGATCTATTATATATTAGCACATTACGCATCTAGGGAGGTAAACAATTGGCGAGTCTACAGCTCGTGTAAATTGCCACCCGAGCCGAAGGCGAGGGTGGCAAACACGAGCTATGGGCTCGCCATTTTACCTCCCGTGGTGCGTATACGATTTTACGTACCCCAGTGGCCCGCTATGCGGGCGGGAAATTTTATTTCCCGGCCCGGGGCTACGTAATAGTATATTTATTATACACCAAGGGGGAGAAGGAGGCCTTTTGCTCCCGCGTGTGAGTTTGCAGTACGAGGCGAAGGCGAGCGCGCACGAGTTAAGTCTTGAGAGCATCAGCCCGAGCATACCCTGTTAGAAAAAGTTGATAGAAATAGAAGCCAATAAGATATCTAATCGACTTGAATAGTGAATCTTAATTCCATTTTCTGCATTAGGGCTTGATAAAATGCGATTTAGTTCGATGCATGCCGATAAAAACTCTATACGAAAAATCACAATTGAAATCGATAGAATTCAAGATGATCTTGAGTCTATTGATTTCAATTTTAATTTGTTGTATAGAGTTTTATCTACCTATATCGACCCATATCGGGTTATATCGGATTTTATCGAGACCTAATGCAAAAAATTGAATTAAGATTCACCATTCAAGTCGATAAGAAATCTTATCGATTTGAATGGTGAATCTAATCGATTTCTATCGGGTTCGATCGGCTTTTTCCAGCAGGGTAGGGCAATGATACGGAACTTACGAAAGATATAGCGGAGAATCGACGCGATGTAGTATCGGCTAAAAATACTCGATAGGGATCGATTAAATTTTCAATCGATTTTGAAGCTATATCTTAATCCCACTTTTTGTATTAGAACTCAATCGAAATCGAAATCGAAAGAATCTATAGGTGTCGATGAATTTTAATACGGAAAACAACAATCAAAATCGATGTTTGATACTAACGATTGACCTTTATTGACTTTAGTAGTCATTTTTCGTATCTAATTCTATCAACTTATATCGATTCTATCGATTTTAATCGATCTCTAATGCAAAAAGTGGAATTAAGACATATCTTCAAAATGTATAAAAAATTTAATCGATCTATCGAGTATTTTTAGCAGGGGAATCAATAATCAAGAACTTATGTAAAATCTTCAGAAGAGGTAAGAAAATTATTTATTTTGTTTATGTGATAATATTATGGGGTATGAAATATAATAAATAACAAACCATACATTACCTTAATGGCGTATATTATATACGCAGAATAATATAATATGATGTTTACTTCGCTGTAAATAAAATTTCAGTATCTTTTTGATTATTTTGCATTGTATACGCAGAAGAATACAATATTTAGTCTACTTCCGTAAACAAATTTTCAATATCTTTTTGATTATTTGAAATAAAGCGTACTCCGAGTTTCGTATTTCGTGTTACGCTGATTGTACGCAAAATAAAGCGTATTTCGCATATACGCTGATTTGTGCAAAATAAAGCGTATTTCGACTATACGCTGATTCGTGCAAAATAAATCGTATTTCGAGTATACGCTGATTTGTGCGAAATAAAGCGTATTTCGCATATACGCTGATTTGTGCAAAATAAAGCGTATTTCGAGTATACGCTGATTGTATGCTAAATAAATCGTATTTCGATAATACGCTGAAGCGTATTTCGCCTTGTATGTACAAACTCAATCGCAGTTATACGGATATTATACTTATACGCAGACTATACATACTAAATTAACCATTTCTCTTGGATAGATAGCATGTGTAAGAAAAATGTAGTTTGCTGGATGGCAATGAATCTCTACTTACGACATGGGAAGCTTTGTAGATCTTGTTGTCGAAGTAAAGTTACAGCATGATTCCGCATAACTGTTGCGTTAAGAGAATATTTATTTTCATTACGTTTTTTTTCAAAATTATGTCCGTCATAAAAGCTAAGGAATATACACCGCAACTTACAGCATCTGGCTGTTGTGTTACCTTGGCAAATCGAACATTTTCCCATTCTAATTGAGGATAACGATGATTTAAATAATCCCTTTCTACAGAATGCAATTGCGACGTGCAAGTATTCGATTACTACTGTCAAAAATTTGTAAATATTTACCATCGTATCGTATGCAAATCCAGTGTTCGTATTGAGGGTGACCACCAATAATCTGTAGATGAATTTTCCCATGGTATCCCAAGAATTGTTCTGGTAAAAGATGGTAATACTGAAAATAAATGGTTGGATGTATTTCGTAATGTGGTGCTTTTGTTTGTACTAATTTTAGAAATGATTCTATGCTATCGTCATTCAAGAGACTATCTACATTCAAAATGTTCCGGTACACTTGCTCCATATCTATATTTACGTAGATTGCAGCCAAAACATTTCTTTGATCTTCGATTGATTCACGGTTGCTTCCAGCAGCACATTGGCCAATATTAACAGATTCATGGCATTGAATTTCTGTTCTCTCTGCTAAAGATTCTGTATCTGTGCTAATATCTGTAGCACTATTTTCCACTGTGTTAGTTATCTTGGCTCGTTTATGATTTCTTTTTGTTGTTGATCTTTTACTCGTATTTGCCGTTTTCCTTTTTCTCCTGTTGCTCTGATCCAAAGTTGTTGATGATTTTTTTTCATTTCTTGAACCTTTGATGCCCTGAACGCCAGTTTGCGTTGCTGTTCTCTCCGTGCTTCTACAACGTATTCTGGCTCTCGGAGGGCCATATTACGATTGTAGCGACTATCTAATAACTCAGGGAGTAGGCAGTCAAAGTAAAATCTCCTTAATGGTTCAGCCATCCTCTCCTACCAAAAATCATCGTCACGTTGAACTTTAATGTACTTGATGTCAATTTTTGTACATACAGCAAATATTCAGTACTCTCTGTTACTTACATGTAATTGACCTTGAACCTGATAATAGTAAACATGAGATGGGTTCATTTTATTTATATCTTCTTTACTAAAAATTCTTCTTATGTTTGGTTTGCGCTTCAGTGCTTGTGATATTGTCAAATTTGCTGCAGAGATGGGATTTTTTAATTCGACGATACCATCGTTGCCTATAAAACCGTCTACAGATGCTCCTAAATATTCGTCGTTCGCATCAATGAGCAAACCAGCAAGATCTATACTCTGTTTTAATTTCCTGGACAACATAATTCGTGAATGAGCTTCATTTTCAATTCCATAAGTTAATGCTGGGAGATTCAAAACTGGTGGATAAAGCATGCTTTTAACTAACGTCGCACAAGAAGTACTATTTTTCCTGCGGCAAATTTTGCCGAAATTGGATGCTGTCAATAATTCACTTCTTTTCTGATACCATAAATCGCACTCGCTTTGATTCACTGTTGCCCGTTCAATTTCGGCTCGATTGGCTTGATCATTCTTCAATTTCTGAAGATGTTGTTGAGCTAAAATTTCGTATGCTTCTGGACTGATATCTGGACGATTAGCACCTTCTCCATAATCTTCTTTTCCATTTTCAACGTATCTTTTCCGTCGCCTTCCTTGAAGCATTCTTAAAGTTTTCTTTTGTTCTATAAATTTCTTAGCATTTTCTTCCATTGAAATTGTAATATTTGAAGGTTCATATCCACAATTTTCGTTTAATCTCGTTAAAAGTGATTGCGTGTTGAATTGAACAACTGCAGCGTGTACTCTTACGTAATACGAATCTCTTTGACCGAAATTGATACGCTTTGCTCCTGCAACTTTAGCAACAACAGCATTAAATGATTCCACATGATTACTAGTTTCAGATTTTAATAAACTTCGAGCATGGCAGCTTAGATCAGACACAGCTTGTCGTATAGCAGTATACATTCCCGTTGATTTCAATGTTGGAATCCAATTTTTATCAGTTGTTTTTTCACAAGGTACTTGAAGTTGACGACATTGAGCATGATGTCCGAAAGTATGGTGCACAGAATTCATGATTTGATGTTGCAAACTTTTTACTTGAGAATCGCCGTCTCTTTGATTTCTTTTCATTTTTACTAATGTCGTTATGTGTTGCCGAATTTTGAACGAACATTTTTTCACATAGTTACGAAACGGTGTTACATTCCCCCTTGCTAAAGTGTGCGCAAATCTGCCCTTAGAAGCATCAACAATCTTACTGCACATATTTCTGAGTAAGTGGTTTGTACATTCTATTTTTTCAACTCGCACCCCATATTGCCGATATGGATTGCAATCTAATATCGCCTTATAAACGCTGCTATCACCATCGCCTATAACAGTTTTATAAATTAATGAATGTTTTTCAACGCTTTCTAAAAACCCTTGTACAATAATGTCTTTTTCCATAGAACTGGAACTTTGTTCGCGACCCCAATTTTTATAGCATTTGTGTTTTTTCGGGGCGCAATTTTTCCTTTCAGCTAGATCGCAGACATGGCATAGTTTATTGCGTACGCCAACATACAAAACTTTTTTCGTCCTACATCCTATAATAGCTGCACAGCCAGAAGCAGAATCGAATTTTCCACTTTTGTAGGTTCTCTTTAACCAAGATCCATCCACTTGAACACTGATATATGGGATTCTATCAATGGTATCACCTTCTGCAATCGCCAGCTCTCTTTCCATCGCAGCTGCTTCTTTCATCGATTCTTCAGCAGTTTTTTCAAAACTTGCTACTAAATCTTGCCTATGTTGTTTGTAACAAACATTAGACATACATTTTAAGCTCATACCTGCAAGTTGTTGCTTTAACTGAGAAAATCCTGTTGCTGCCACTATTGTTCCACCTACTGTTCCATCGTTCAAAGGCATAAGTGGACCATTTTTATCAACAAGGTTAACCCATTTGAAGTAGCGGCAGTGATTACAGACGAATTTCAATTTTGAACATAATCCATCATCATGACATTGTTCATAATAAATATCATGAAAAGTACATTGTTCACGGAATCCATGTTCCATGTACATCGTACGCAATTCCTCATAAAAATACAACGGCTCGGTGACTCTGCGACCGTCAAAGTTTCTATGCCTCGTTCTGCGTTCTTCTGATGCAGAAGTGTCATTTTCGACAAGTGGTGGCTGAGATATCGGCTGTTCTTGTGGAAGAGACTCTGATCCATCTCTTTGCAAAGGCGGTGATTCGTTGTCGATTAGAGATCGCTGAGATGTAGATAGCATAGTGGAGCAAACATACCCTTCTCGTAATTGACTTTCTTCAATCTCTATACCTACTGAGAAAGATCCAGGGAGATCCTGCTCGGGAACGCTTTGATCTTGAATTAATGCAAGTGAATCTATCAGTACACGCTGTTGGTCAGTTGGAGGTATCTCCTCATCCGATACGCATCCATAAGAAATTGTTTCAACAGACGATTCACCTGCTTCCCAAGTTTCTGATGTTCGCAGATTGTTAGAGAAGCAATTCGCAACAGCTACTTCAGTCACATTGTCAATAACGAGAATTTCATCTTCGATTATTACGTCGTTTTTGCGAATGTCAGCTTCACAACTTCCTGTATCATGAGTAATATTATTGTCATACATACCATCGTCTTTTAGCCCACGTTTACTCCGCTGGACCCTACAATAATATTTATTATGCGAATTTGTACATGAATCATCATCGTTAATACAGAACATTGTTGTAATCGCACAAAACTGATTTGGGTCATAATAAATAATTAGTAACTGCAAAATGTTATTAGTAACGTTACGTTTTAAAAACCATATTAAAATTGAAATGAAATTTGTTTTTATATGCGTAAATTCAATAAATTATGATACATTGAATAGTCATTCCACAAATATTCAGTGGAGAATATGAAAAGTGGCGATAATGAGTGATATATAGCATAACGAAAAGGGATAAAAAAAGTTCGGTTTGCGAAATAAGTCGTCGCTTCATTCGGGCACCAACATGACAGACACGTGCGAGAACAAACTGTTACTCTTTCGCACAAGTATTTTGGTATGGCATTTTACACACGTAATAGAAAAAAACCGCTGCCAATTCTTTGGCACGTAGCTTCCTTCAACATTATGTATTGCTTTAATATCAAAATTATTGTTACATCATATATAATTCTATAAAGTTACTTATTTTATTTTACTTACTTATTTTATTATGCAAAATAAAAACTAAAATCTCAAATCTAAAAAATCGCTATAAAAAAACGGGTCTACAAAATGTAAAAACGGACTGTATCGACGGCTGAGTGGAATAAGAACGTATCCCAGCCGCGGCTTCGAGAACGTCGTATCTCAGCCGCGGCTTCAAGAACGGCGTATCTCGCGCGAGCTAATACTTGAGACATTTCTAGATCATTTCCAGCCCAGATGCGGTTGATTTTCTGCAATTTTTTTATGGTAGCCCTGTGTGATAAACTACCATAAAAATTGTGATAAACTACCATAAAAAAATTGCAGAAAATCAACCGCATCTGGGCTGGAAATGACGTAGAAATGTCTCAAATATTAGCTCGCGCGAGATACGGCGTTCTCGAAGCCGCGGCCGAGATACGACGATTTCGAAGCCGCGGCCGAGATACGACAGTCTCCAAGCCGCGGCCGAGATACGTTCTTATTCCACTCAGCCGTCGGTATATAATACGTACTTTTCACGAATGGCTAAGTGCGCGGCTGAAGCGATATCGTAAAAGTTATATCAGTCTTATAATTCTAATAAACTTCGATAATCATGAATTTTTTTAGAAAAGTTCAACATTTAGTTTCCGAGTTATAACGGTTAGAATAGTTCACGGAGCGCGTCTAAAATCGCTAGTAATCGAAAAAATCGCCGTACAAAACGCACATGCGTAACTAAAAATCTTGTTTTTTACGAATTGACAAAAAAAAACAGAAAAAAATAAGCCTAGGTAGATTAAAATCCATTAAATAGAAGCTGAGATCTAAGCGATGCCGTTTTCAGTTATACAGTGTATACAGGGTGAGAAAAGAAAACTTAAAACCTAAATATCTTTGAAACTAACTGGTTTCATAAACAGCCCAAAGAAATGGATCAATATGCTATATAATGCTAACTAAATCCAAAATTTGAACTTGATTATTGCCTTTTTACTCCAGTTATCGCGTCCCGCAGAAAAACGATTTTTTTTAGTTTTTGATTTTTTTCTCCGGAAATAATTAGTGAAACATCTTGATATTTATATAGAAAGTAGTTTTTATTATTCTTAATCTCCATGATTTGTTTTTATAAGTTCCATAGTTTAGCTATCGAGTTATAACGGTTTAAAAAAATTGCACTTTTGGGTGTATAATAAAAGAACGACGAACGATAATATAAATTCTCCATGGTAAAAAGATAGGTAATTTTACTCTCTTTCAGGTACATATCAAGCAATTTACTTTTATCAACTTTTTCAATAGCTTTATTAGAAAAAACTAAAATCATAAAACTAAAAAATCGCTATAAAAAAAACGGGTCTACAAAATGTAAAAACGGACTGTTTTCCCACTATGTTACAGTAAAAACAAAGAAAATGAGACTTGGTGGATTCAAATCCACTGAGTAGAAGCTGAGATACAGGCGCATACGAACGAACACACACACACATACACACACACACAGACACATCCATATGGACATTTTCCAAAAACACTATTTTTCTACTAAAAATACATCAAAACACACTTCCTACACGTTTGTACACAACCTTTAAAAATTACTATTACAAGGCTTCCTTAGGAAGGAAGCAAAATGAAGGAAAATTGTACGGCAAATACAGTTATCGACGCAAATTGTAAGATGCAATTTTTCCAAAAAATTACTAATACATTAATGGCTTTTACGTACTATGTTAATTTGAAATAATAAAAAAACCGCTGCCATTTAATTGTCACGTAGCTTCGCCCAACTAAATTTATCGTTCCAATAAATGGTATATTATTTTAATATACAGTAGTTCATGCTTCATTTCAAATGTTTTCAAATAAATTTTTCGTAAAAGTCATCAAAATCACGTCCGAAGATTTATTGATTTAGCATAAATAACCCTTATAAAAAAATTCTCAACTGAAAGTCGACATGCAGAACGGCTATATCGTACGTTCCGCAGTCGCACCAAGATAATGTTAATGTCGACATAGAGACCCGCTACTGGAAACTCAACTTTAACGTCTCGCAGATACATGCAAAGTTAATATTTTTTTAACAAAAACGCATGTTCGATATTGAATTTTTAGCCAAAATCCCATATATTAATAACATAAGTTAAGAAACGTTAAGAACCATACGGTTTTGAAAGCTGTGCAAAGAACTTAGCCAAGATAAAAATAATACTAGCGGCATAAGTCCTACTTTACGGCACGGCATATACAACCGCCCGAGAACAACGACTTATGACGCGTGTATCGTTAATTATTTTATAGCACTGACTAGTATAAATCCGCTGTCACGCCTATCCCTGGCATTAGCAGTCCATTTTCGCACCGAGCGTAGCGAAGACGACATGCTCGGTGCAATAAAGGACTAATTATGTCACGGATAGGCATGACATAGCTGTGGACTTAGAGAGGACGAAGAATGATCATGATAATTTATGGGGATTTTCCTTGAATCAACTTTCTCAACTATATTAATGAAAAAGAAAACGTTGAGAACTACTATCACTATAGCACAAAAATGCATCCCGCAGATGAAAAACTAAAAAAAAATTACCGTTTTCTAGTTATATTCGTGTCTTATGGATTCAGACATATATGCGTATACGTATGTACATAGTACAGTAATACATAGATACACTAACATCCATACAGATATTTATAATAAACAATCTATTTTGCGTTACAAGTCTATAAAAGTGTTTAATATGTTTTTTACAAAACTACCAGTTTTCTTATCACAAAGCTTTCTCTAAGAGAAATCAAAATTTACTTATTAATTGCATGTTATTTGTAGCATACCGCGACAATAACACGTGCATACAAAGTTGCATGGATATTCAAGTGTGACGAAATGCTTGATTATTTTGTTAACCTAATAATAGCATGTTTGTATAAAAAAATATCAGAATTGTGTGAGTTACAACAATGCTATGTTTACGAAATACTACGTGATTAGCTTTTTCTTACCGACGTGACCATTTTTTGGATGTCTGTCGACTGACGTTTTTCTTCTTTGAGCCCATGCTGTTGAGTAAGCCCCGATGAGTAGAACAAGTATGATAAATTAATTATTATATTAAACGCTTCAAGCAATGTAGACGTCGAACTATACTTTCACTGCACTGGATAATCTGCACCGTAGTCAATATACGTCCGAATCCCAGAGAGCCAGTGCCAAGAGTAATACGTGCAACAGCGTGTTCCGAGGCGTATATGTGAGGAAAAAAAACAAATGACACGTGACTACCTGTTAACAAAATCTAGCTGATATTCAGATAATGTCTGAAAATCATACTCGCGATTTTAGTCCGAAGAGGGCGTTACTTGTCTCGCAAGAATGGTAGATCTGGCGGATTCAAATAAATTGATTTTTTTAGTAATCGCGGCAATCATGGTGGCAGACTGTGAACATTACTACGTCGGTTTATGTGTTGATTTATGTTGTGCCCGATGGTCTTGACGACGTTGTAGTCGGGACAGCTTATTGATAATCCCATGGATGTATTTGATAATTAGAAATTTCGCGTATACGATCTTTGAAGTTTTCGAAAAAAGGGTTGACTCCGGTGTGCATGAATTAGTAAGTATTACGCGTTTATTACCATATGCATAAATCGCAATA
The DNA here is from genome assembly GCA_900474305.1 of Cecidostiba fungosa. Classification (NCBI taxonomy): domain Eukaryota; kingdom Metazoa; phylum Arthropoda; class Insecta; order Hymenoptera; family Pteromalidae; genus Cecidostiba; species Cecidostiba fungosa. The sequence goes on from UCOJ01001542.1 coordinate 16,243, forward strand.
ATATATTCCGTTACAGAGTCGCCGTGCTCACTGACAGCAAGAAATGTGTAAGGACAACCGTGAACAATAGAACTCAAGGAGCTGTGTGAACTCCTGGATGATGTCCGTTACATAGACGTATCAAAGCTAATGCCGTGATTTACCAAAAAATGCATAAATCACAAACTTAGCATTACATGCCCTGGATATGCTACATAAATGATGCATGAATCTCGAGAAGATTGTACAATAATCGTTGAATCATAGCACAAGAAGCGTAACTGGCACATGCTGATTTCAATTAAGCATAAAATCTTTTCATTTACATAAATAATAGTTTCACATAACCCAGACATGTATTTACTTATAGCTATATGCACATATCATTAGAAGTTATTTTACATTATTATATATTTGTTCTTTTTATACTTTATTTATTTTGCCATATAAAAGTTTACAACAATTTTTTATTTCATTACTTTTAATTAATATAGTGAATATTTGAAAATCTGACTTTAATAAAACTGTTTTCCATAATAGCTTGAAGGAGCAAATTTCTGAAAAATTATATCCATTATAAATGATTACTATAATATGAAATTATTAAATATCAAGAAATTATTTTTAAAAAAAAGGGAATGTATACCTGTGAAAAATAAGGTGTAGGTGGAGGACATTGTTCTTTCTCAGCAATTACTTTATTAGCTAAATCCAGCTTTCTTTACAGGTCGCTGTTGTTTTCCTGGTAACGGCGCACTCTCTGGAAAAGATATTTATACGTATTGTTATTTTCGTTAAAAAAATACAGTGTAATTAATATTATTGCGTAAGAATATGCATACGTACTTCTTTTAATTTAAAAATTTCGTTTACTTCCAAATGGTTTGTAGTAGCTGGTGCTAGAGGTAATTGCATCACGGATTGCATCGATGGCTGTATCAGGGATTGCATCGATGACTGCTGCAGTCCATATTCTAATTCTCGTAACCGCTGTACAACTTCTTTGTATTCAAGCTCCTTAACCTTAGCATTCTCACATTGATAATCTGGCTGCCTTCGGTAAGCATGACGTTGACTGGGAAAGCGGGACCTAGAGGGAGATCGGCTGATACCGCGACGATGATGATAGTCGGGATTGTAATAACGACCACGATAGCGAGGTCTCTCGACGCCTGGAGAGTAGTCGTCTCGAGTAGGGTAGCGAGGTCTCTGGACGTCTGGAGAGTAGTCTTCTCGACTACGATGACTCTTTTCGGACTCCCTATTGCGATATCGACCACGAGTGGGATAGTCCTGGGGACGACGTCTCCGGTCTTCCTCTGATTCTGCAGCTCGGCGATTCTCGCGAATACGTCTCTGCTCGTCCTCTTCCTTCTTTTTCTTTTCCTTAGAAGTAGAGCGATTCTCGCGATTTTTCTTCTCCTCTTCCTTCCTCTTCTTTTCTTTTCTTTCCTTCTCCTCTTTCTGTCGCTGACGCTCAGCCTCTTCCTCCTGCCGACGTCTTGCCTCAGCCTCTTTCCGTTGACGCTCGGCCTCTGCTTCCTTGAGCCGCAGGCGTTCATTTTCAGCTTCATGTTGTCGCCGTTGCTCAGCCTCAGCTTCTTGCTGTCTACGTTGCTCAGCCTCAGCTTCTTGCTGTCTGCGTTCATTCTCAGCTTCTTGTTGTCGCCGTTGCTCAACCTCAGCTTCTTGCTGTCTACGTTGCTCAGCCTCAGCTTCTTGCTGTCTACGTTGCTCAGCCTCAACGTCAGCCTCCAGTTCGCGTTGTCGTCGGAGTCTCGCCTCCTCCAGCATGGCTTTCGAGGGCCTTCCTCGTTTTGTAGATTTTGCTGCCTTCGCGGCCTTACCAGCTTTCGCTGCAACAAAACAATGCAAAAATTTGATGCATAGGTACGCAGGCAAAGCAGAAGGTAATACAAAGGAGTATTAGGAGACGAAGTATTTGAATAATACGTAACATAGTACGTAGCCACGCGATAGCGAGTTTTGATTAACCGAAAAATATGTATAGGTTATGTAATTGCGAGAGATCTTCGAAATTGTTACTAGTACATATGACATACATACAATTTCGTACTTACCCTTTACAGTTTTCTTGCGTGGAGGCCACATGATGTTTGGATGAAGTATAAGTATCGCAATAAAATCGTACTTTTGATGTGCCGGAGTGCCTTTCGCAACAAGCCGCCAACAAAGAACGTGGTTGAACTTGGTTTGTCAACGCGCCCGGCAGACTCGCGCTGCTCGAATGTGCCGAGGAGCGGGGGCCGGGGAGCCGAGGGGAGAGCAGCAAAGACGGCCAGAAGTGGCCAGACAGAATGAAAGAGAGCGGGAAGAAGACAGTGACGTAGATAACGACGCGTAACTGTAGGCCCCACGATAGCTGGCGGTACTTCCCAGCGCCGAGAGAGAGAGAGCAGCCATGCTGCGAGCGAGCGCCGACGCCGCCGCTCAGTTCCGCTCTGACTGCCGTCCTAGTCAGATGTGCTGGAGAGCACGTTAGTGAAGAGAAGCAATAAAGCCATCGTTTACCAAGAGTGCTTGTCTCTGTTCTCCTCGGCTTCCCTCTTCCTACATTGGTGACCCGACGTGCCTCTTCTCGACAAGATAGTTCGACGAGAAGAAGACAAACAACGCAAGAAGTCTCTCCAGCCGCGGCGTCTTTGTCTCGCATGCTCGCGAGCAAAGACATACAGCGATTACGTCAGCATATACGTACATCGCTGTCTTCCGTGTGCACGCTGGCACGCCGGTGCACACGCGAAGCAAGTCGAACGAGTCGACTTTTCCGACACACGTTGTGTCGAGAGCGGCAGCAACAGGTCCCTGGGACGCGCCGCCATTTTGAGACATACGCGCGCAGGCACGCCGGCGCGTATAATCTCCCTGCAACGATATACGTTGTGCAACGTGGAAGCTCTCGCCGTGGGACAAGAACTCCTGCGTGAAGCCACCGACACCGGCGCCTTTGTCATCAGCGCGCATTACTGCGCAACACATCGGTCGACGGCGTTTCAACAAGGGTTTCTGTGCGAAGCCATCGACACCGACGCCTCCTGGACACACATCCGGAACCTCCTCAGCGGCAGAGTCAACGGATACGTCACAGCGTCGTACAAGCGATTCATGCGAGAATCGCGATAATTTCAGGTACATAAGTGCGTGCGAGCGAGATTTACCGCCAAGCCGCCATCTTGTTGCGGCGAGCGCTAGTATTCCGAGAAAGCCAGTGCGATTGAAAACGATTCGGCGAACTGTTACGTATTTTCAACACTGCCACGAGCGCTCAACGATTCTTAGAATTTCTTGATTAGTGCGGAATAATTTTTAAAGAAAATCAACATCATTTTAGCTTTTCGAAATTTTGATTTTCTACCTTACGTACTATTTTCGATTACGTTCGCTTTTATTCAATTTTCTTTTCACTCTCCGAATAGCGATCTCGTCCACACCCAGCAGTCACCACTTCTGGACCGAGTTCCTCGAGGGTGGTACTCACTGGACTGTGCTGAAACGCCGTGCGTTTCGAACGCAATCACCGTCGGCACAACGCGAGCGGGGGTGGACCGTGACAGCTTTCTCGAGTTGTTACCGCCTCCCGGACTGCGTTCCACGCGGGCGGTACAACAAAGGGGAGCAAAGCGGGACTCACTCGTCTCCTTTTCCTTCGTAACCGCACCGACTACCTTTCAAGGTAATAATTTTTCTTTTTAAGAAGCAATAATTTAAAAAAAAAAAAAGCTGCGCGAGCTAGTAAGGCATTGTTTGGCACACGTATGCACCTGCGAGTGCATTTTAGACCTTTTAATAATTCTGTACGTCTTGTCTGGGCTCAGGGTTGATTTGGGCGCTGCATTTCACCGCGTATGAGCGATAGCGATTCAAACTTGCGTTTAAGGTCGGGCAGGCAGGTTCCAAAGTTATCCTCTCCCATCTCACGTAATCCGAGATCCGCTAGGAAACCCAAGATGTTGGTGCATCACTCTCCGGTCAAAACGACAAGCTCGAACACAGACAATGTAAACACACAGATTCTCACAACGAGTTCAAGCCTGCAAGATTTTTCTCTCTCGCTTACGACCTACGCAAATTCAGGTTCAACACCGACCACTTCGACAACCAACGTCTTTGACTCGGCGAATACAGCAAATATGGCTACCGGTTTTAACCAGCAATTCAATGGAGCGGAGAATATCTTTCAATTTGGCACTAAACAGCCACCCGGTACCACAGCTGGAATTTTTAGCGCCGGGATTTCAACTCCAAGCACCACTAGCCCCTTTGCTGCGTACACTGGCACTGGCACGACGAAGAAATACAACACTTCTTATGATCAGCAGCAGGGGCCCAATGTTGACCAGTTATTGGCATCGGTCGACCACAAGATCGACCGCAAGATGAACCAGCTCAAGGAGTACATGGAGGCTTACTTCGCCTCGATTCTGCCCAAGCAACATGCAGAACACTCCTCTGGAAGCACGAGCGTCACAACAACCTCTGCCTTCCTGAACTCGTCACGGGCAGCTACAACAACGGCCAACACCACCTGCCACAGTCTCCCCAGCTGGTCGCCCAATATTTCTGGTAATATCTCTGCAACCGGTCACACACTCCAATCGGCGTCGCCGTTTCCACCACCATACAACCCAGGATTGGACTACCAACAACAGAACCAACTCCAGGGCAATCCTATACATGGACAATCTCACAACACCTTTGCCGTCACAAGCACCAAACATCTGCAATTTTGGCAGTTCTACAAGCATGATCCGCAAGGGTGGTTCAGGCAACTGGAGGATTGGTTTTTAACCAATAACGTTTTTGACGACGAAGCAAAATTCAACTTCGTCGGCAGACATTTGAGTCAGGATATTCATCATGAACTCCAATACAAGATGAACACTCTTGTTAGAGGACGCAAATACGAGGATCTGAAGAAAATCCTCACCGACAGATATGCGGAGACGCCTGAACAACAATTAGACAAGCTTTTCAAAGGCCTGGAGATTCGTTGTAAGCGACCCTCGGACTTCCTCGCTGAACTTCTCAGTCTTGCGCAAGATCGAGTGCCCAGGGATACAGTCATTTCGCTCTGGAAAAATCGCCTCCCGACACAAATGCGACTTATGGTCTGGAACTACCAAGAAGAGACTGAACTCATCAAAAGCGCAGACATGGCTTTCGACATCCTCCAGCAGTCGCACAACATCAATGCCCTGATAGGAAACAACCAGTCTGCGGCTTTTCCGGATGACAAGTTCAACCAACTGTTAGCGGCACTACAGAAACCAGGTAACCCTGGTCAAAATGGTCGTTCCAGATCAAACAATTGGCACAACAAACCACGTGCCAATTCCAAAAACAGACGCGACTCGACTCCGGCTAGATCAAAATCCAGACCGCGCTACCCCAACAACAAGAACCTATGCGTTTATCATCAGAAATTTGGCAAAGACGCTCGAAACTGTCGTCTTCCTTGTAATTGGAAACGCGGGCCTGGACAAGATTACAAAGTCAAAAATCCCGAAAGTTCTACTGACTCGGGAAACTAAACAATCCTGCTGTCGACGAGACTGACAGCCGGTCCAACTGCACCGCACGTCTCCATGTAAAAGATAATCTCTCTAACGAAGTCTTTTTAATCGGTACCGGCGCGGATATTTCGGTAATTCCCAAACCAACCAATTGGCAAGGTAAGCCAGCGGACCTCAAGCTCTACGCTGTTAATGGCACCTCCATCAACATCTACGGTGTCAAACGCCGCGAATTAGACGTAGGCCTACCGCATAAACTCGCTTGGAATTTCACTGTCGCAGATGTACCGCACTCAATAATAGGAGCTGACCTCCTGTCGCATTACCACCTCCTACCAGACCTTAAACTCAAGAGGTTGGTAGATGGTAATCAATTTACTTATGCTCCTGCCTTTGTCAAGGCAGTGCATTCGATACCAGTCTCTTTCTTGGCCCCGAGCCACAAATTCGCACAGGTCGTGAACAAATATCCTCAAGTCTTTGGCCCTGACCAGTTCAGAACGGTCAAGAAAAGAGGGATATTTCACCATATTGTCACAAAGGGCCCCCCAGTCTCGCAACGAGCCCGGCCTCTAGCGCCGGCCAAGCTCAAAGCAGCCAAGCAGGAATTTCGCAAATGGTGCGAATTGGGCATCTGCCGCCCTTCAGACAGCTCTTGGGCCAGTCCGCTGCACATGGTGCCTAAAAAAAAAACAACTGTTGGCGTCCTTGCGGCGATTATCGTAAGCTGAATCTAATCACACTTCCGGATCGTTATCCGATCCCACACATGCATGATTGCATGACCTTTTGCTACGGTAAGAAGATTTTCTCGGCTCTAGATCTACGCCAAGCCTACCATCAAATTCCAGTAGCTCCGGAGGACGTGCCAAAGACGGCAATAATCACACCCTTCGGGCTATACGAATTTCCGGTCATGACTTTCGGTTTCCGCAACGCATCACAAACCTTCCAGCGTTACATTCACTCAGCGTTAGGAGATTTAGATTTTGTCTTCGTGTATTTAGATGACATCCTTATCGCCTCCATGTCAGAGGCAGAGTACCAGCAGCACTTAGATGCAGTGCTTAGTCGCCTCAATGAATACGAGCTGCAGGTGAATTTAGAGAAATGCAGCCTCGGTGTCACAGAACTCGTTTTCCTGGGTCACCTCATCACACCCGACGGTTTCAAACCAAACCCAGAGAAAGTAAAGGCAGTTCAAGAATTCCCATTACCACAGACCATAGAAGAACTACGAAGATTTTTGGGACTTGTGAACAGCTACAGGCGATTGCTCGCTCATGCGGCAGACACACAACGCCCGCTGAACGAATTCTTAAAAGGCGCTAAGAAGAAGGACAAACGCCCAGTCCCCTGGACTCCAGAAGCAAAGGCAGCTTTTCAGAAGTGTAAGGATGACCTTGTCAACTTAGCTTTCACAGCTTTTCCCAGCGAAGATGCCAAGCTCCGCCTCATTACAGATGCTTCTGATACTGCCATGGGTACAGCCCTTGAGCAATATTCGGGCGATTCGTGGCAGCCTTTAGCGTTCTTCTCGCAGAAATTTTCTCCTGCGCAGTTGAAATACGCTACTTACGACAGGGAACTAACGGCAATATATGAAGCAATACGTTACTTCCATTACTACCTCGAAGGAGCAGAATTTAAAATCTATACAGATCACAAACCATTGATCTACGCTCTGCAACAGAGTCACGACAAGATGCCAGCCATTCGCTCACGCAGATTGTCCTACATCGCCCAGTACAACACGGAGATTCCCTATCTCCCAGGAGCTGAGAATGACGTTGCTGACGCGCTGTCAAGAATCAACGCTTTCACGTCTCCTGCACTCTTCAACTGGAGCGATCCTGAACTCTTGACTGATCCTCAAGTCAGGAAAATATTGGCAAACATTAATGCGTTCAAGCTACCGACGCTGTTCGATGCAAAACAGCTCAGCGAAGAACAGGAGAATGACGAACAACTCAAACAAATCCTCGAGCAGCCGGATCACCTACTCAAGCTTCGCAAACTTACTTGGGGTTCCCAGCACTCAGCATTTTACTGCGACATTCACGAGGACGTCATTCGCCCCTATCTGCCCAAGAAACTGAGGAGGATAGTTTTTGACAACTTCCACTCACCTTCGCATCCTGGAGCTAAAGTCACAGCTCGACTCATACACCAACAGTACGTGTGGCCAAACATGAGTCGCGATATTGCCACCTGGTGCAAAGCGTGCGCAGCTTGTCAACAATCAAAAGTGACAAAGCACAACAAGTTCTTGCCCAAGCATTTTGTAGCTCCAGATGCAAGATTCGATCATGTCCACTTGGACTTAGTAGGACCTTTTGCCTACAGTCACGGCTACACCCATCTCCTCACCATCATCGATCGTTACACGAGATGGCCTGAGGCTGTTCCTATTGCTGACACCACTGCAGCAACTGTAGCTCGTGCCTTCCACGACAATTGGATCTGCCGTTACGGCGCACCATCCACAATCACTACTGATCAGGGTGCACAGTTCGAATCTAGATTGTTTACTGAACTCCTGTCAGTTCTTGGAGTAAACAGGGTTCGTACCACGTCATACCATCCGGCTTCTAATGGTATGGTAGAGCGTCTCCACCGTGACCTTAAGACAGCCATTATGTGGCACGGTAACAGCCCGGAGTGGGTTAGGCTACTTCCAACAGTCATGCTGGGACTACGCACTCGTATTCGTCTAGACACTGACACCAGTCCAGCTGACCTAGTCTTTGGGAAATCATTAAGAATTCCTGGTGACTTTTCTCCTTTTACCAACGAAGAACCAAACGTTCGCACATTCTACAACGAATTTCGCGACTACATGCACCAACTGAGACCAGTCCCAGTTATGCATAAAACAGCAGTCAAGCCATTCCTGCACCAGGACATGAAGACTTGCACTCACGTTTGGTTGCAAGAAAAGCCAATCAAGCCAGCATTGACGCGGCCTTACACTGGCCCTCACAAGGTTATCTCCCACAATATGGAGAACCAGACCTTAAAAATCGAAGTCAATGGCACACAGAAGACGGTCTCCTTACAACGTGTGAAGCCTGCTTACTTTCTTCAAGAGGATCCTGACTGCACCCAAGAAAACACAACACCGGAACCGATTAAGATTCCTACACCAACGGATATCAATCGCGCTCAACCTACAGCCGGGACTCCCAAAACCTCGCAGCTTCCAGCAGAGGATATTCCTCCCACACCTCCCAGTCCTCCTACCATCGATCCTCCGGATCAAAACATACCTCCTATACAGCTACCTGCACCGAAACGCGTTAAGTTCGTACCAAATATCTTAAAAAGAAACAGAAACATTAACGCGACTCAGTCACGTCAATTCACTAGAAAGAAACGTAACTCATTCATGGGGGATGCGGCGCCTAACTCAGCCTTGCTTTCGCTCATACTAAGCCTATTCTAACATTCAACCTTTCTTTCAAGTATGGACAAATTGAGGGAGCTGAGGGCTCAGCTCAACAGGTTCAGAGACAGCTCTGTGGATGAGCAAACCAGAACAGACTGTTTCCGCGCAGACTGGGAGCTAGAACTGTTCGAAAATTTTCTGTCGCAAAAATTGGAGTTTCGTGACACACGAATGTGCATGGTTAGACATCATACCGTGGCGGATTTTCCAACGGTACACGATCCTCCAATACCACAGCTCTTTCATAACAACACACCCATCAGTCGACTGTTCTTACGCGACATCAACTATCGTATTCGGAAGAACGAATTGCGCGAAGTTTTGATAGCTCAGGACTGCGAAGACTTTGAAATCGAGTTTCTCAAACACACTAAAACAGGCTCCGTAGCCACGATTAGTTGTAAGTCCCTGGCATCTTCATGCAAAATTCAGGTCAAAGCTTGTAAGAAAGAACTAATCTTTACAGACCCTAAAGGGAAGATCTCCTACATTAAAACAAGACTGGATCAATTCGTGAGTCAAAACACTCTGCGTCCGACACACGTAGTTGTTCCCAAACCAACTACCTTGCCTCCAAATCTCACAACCTTGTTCAGCTGCCCGGAGGTAGTGAACCACATCTTCAAATTTGTCTCTACAGACGACATTTTTAGATTTTACTCGGCTTGTTTTGAAAGCCAGGAATTTTTGCGATTTGATCTTACTCTCGACTCCTCCGCGGACAGATATAATCACGCTGACGGTCTGAATCTCTTGCTTGAAGACGCCAGGAAATTAAGATTCCGTTACATAATTTTTAGAGAAAAAAGAATAATTTTAGAAACTCCGTTTGTAAATAAGTTGTTAGAAGCGTGCATTCGTAACCGAGCGAACCCAGACAGACGCCTAGGACTACAGCTTCTAGATCTGTCTGCCGTCACAGTTTCTAGATCTACGATCAAAATGCTTTCCGAATCATGCTCAATTCACCAATTGATCCTGGGCAATACCCCAGGCGGTTGTGATGAATTCTTGGAGCTGGAAAAGCTGAGAACTCTTATCTGTCTCAATAACGCGAAACTGTCGCTCAAGTGTTTATCCAAAGATTGTTTTAGTTCAATTACTTCGTTAAAAATCATAGGGCGCAACGAAGTACCCATGAACCATTTGTTCAACTTCATCATTTGTAATGCGATTTTAAGAGAGTTAGTATTTAAAGACAGCCTAAGCAGAAACAGACACTCTGTGGACTTACTAATTGCTGTATTTTCTGGTAGCAATTATATAGAAATCTTTCATTTCAATTACTCAACTTTAAGACAATTCCGTTCTCACTTAATTCCACAGATGTCAGTTAATCAATCAAGCCATCTCAAAATTCTGAATTTAGAAAACAATGACCATTTTAAGAATTGGATTCCTTCTCTCATTAACAATGCTCCTAACTTAATCGAGCTTAACCTACTTGGTTTAGAATTTGATTATCCGCTGTCTCTAAATACACTCGCATCGCTGCGTTCTCTCAGACTGAATTATAACCAGTCCATCGAAGCCTCGCTAGGTAGCATAACAAGCAAGTTCGATTTAGACATTGTAGTAAACAATTCTCGAGGCAAGAAGAGAACCCGTGCGATTAATCTAACTTACTTCAGAGACCTAGTTCTTAAGAGTTCATCAACTAGTATTAAGTTCATTAATTGTAAGTTCGTAGCCCTAAGGCAATCACAAAGAGCGTTTAAATCAGAAGGAATTCTGCTCAAAGAGTCAGAAAACTCAGTCATAATTTATAAGTGTTAACTTTGCGACGTTTGATCGAATTCTCAAACCTAGTCGAGCCAGCGAATTTTATTGCGTTTATTTTATGTAATCTCAACGCTCGCACAGCGTTTCTTTTCTTTTTGTATTACAAGGAAACACTTGTACAGATCAACACACTGTAATCCTAGTTTTAATTACGAGTAAATGTAAGCAGAGATCTCAAGGTACAAACAATTAGTCTTAAGTGCAACTTTGTATTTATCAAGTTCCTGTTGTAAACGCTCTCCAGTCACTGACAATTTACCATTGTAACAGTCTGTAAATGATCTCTCTCGCAACCTTACTTTAGTTCTTCGTTTCGTTCAATAAAAAAATAATATCATTTTTTTTTCCTTCGGGGGGAGTACTGTAGGCCCCACGCTAGGTGGCGGCACTTCCCAGCGCCGAGAGAGAGAGAGAGAGAGCAGCCATGCTG